>CAJNIZ010045161.1:10239-43248 GCA_905231905.1 Symbiodinium pilosum | reverse complement strand
TATATATATATATATAAGTATATACCATCCACGTATTGTATTAGACCGTGCTATAGCAGGTTTATATCCGATACTATGGTGTAATAAGCTGTTCGTATGCTCCTCCAGATGATATCATATTGTAATGTAGATTTTATCTCATACGACAACAGGTATATGCCTGTATCTATATCTATATACATATATACCCGGAAGAGGGATGCTTGAAACTCTGCCCAAGACCGAGGCTGGCATGCAAGAAGATGAAGGTCCCCTTTGTTCTGCCTATGGCTTGTGATTACCTGGGGGACTTAAAACCCTTCACCGCCCTGATATTGAATACTTCCACGGTGGTATATTTGAATATATTGGAGATACTTAATATCAGGGTGTGTGGGCGGGTAAAAAGTAGGGGGCTGGGGACTTCATAGGTATGCTTATCACCCTTATAGTAAACCAGATGAGCCTGTCCGTGCGCTTTCGAAATCATTGTTGAGATCAGCATACTACAGTTTATGCAGAATCCCAAGATGTACCCTTATACTAACCACGAATACCCATGTAATCCTGGAAAAGTATCCTCCCCTATAATCCCATGCACGTTTCCATGATCTAACTCAGAAACTATGGGCTCCTTTTTCACCTCAGCCTTTCCTTAGGGATTCCAGGGGCCCTCAAAGATAAACACAAATGGTATGTACTGGGAAAGAATTGAAGGGTTTTGTTCAGGGGCATGTTCTTACGGAAGAAACATAATCCTTAAACTCTAAACCCCCACAAATCCTAGACCCTCAACCCTAAACCCTTAAAGCACATAAAAAAATCTGCAGCCACCCTAAAACACAAACCCCAAACCCTCAACCCTGAACTCTACATTCACTGCCCAGCTCACTTTGCAACAAGCCAGGCAGGCCAAGGAGCCCATGCCACTGCTGGCAAGGAGGACGGGGTTCAGGGTCGAGGATTGATTGTTAAGGGTTTGGTGTTTAGGGTTTAGGGTTTGGGGTTAGGGTTTGGGGTTTAGGGCCGTTTAGGGTCTAGGGTTTAGGGCTTCTAGCTGTTTAGGGGCTTGGTTAGGTGTTCAGGATTTGGGGCTTGGGGTTGAGGATTCAAGGATGAGGCTTTAGGGTCGAGGGCTCAGGGTTTTGGGTTTTGGGTATATTGAAAGTCATGTGGCAACTTATGAATTTCGACAAATGAGTTCTCCTCGTCTTTGGCTTTCTCCACAACAGCATTTGGAGCAGCCACCGGGCAGCTTGATAATCCCCTCGCACTTTGTATGACCGCCCCATGGTCCCAATGCATACTGGTAGCATGCGGGTGGTTCATGAATGATTTCGAGGCGAGCCCTAAACCCTAAACCCTAGGGAAGACCCAAGCTTCCGCGAGGCGTTGTCTCACATTGAAGTGCTGGCAAAGCAGCCGGGGATATCGTTGTGCACCCAGCTTCTTACGTATAGTAGTAGGAAAATGAAGGGTGTAGGGTGTAGGGGTTTAGCATTTAGGTAGGAAATGAAGGCATGGAAAAAAACGGAAACTATTCTTGGGAATGAAAAAGCGGAATTCCTCCGTTCCTCGCCCACACCCAGTAGTGTCACGAAACTAAAGCCAAGCCAAGTTCCTAAATCGAGCCAAGCCAAGGCCCCGCAAGATCAAAGGTTGGAACTCTGGGCCCTCAATATGGGCCCTAATCCTGGGGTGTTTATACTAGCATACCTACTATATGCCGTGTTAAACCCTAGAAGTCCGATTCATGGCCTGGAGGCCCATAAGCATGGGCCCCTAGACAAGAACCTTAAAAGATCGAGATTAAGCAAGTTCATTTTCAATCCGATCCGGTACGTCATTGTCACGACTTGGAGCACAACAACTTTGTCATTTGTAAGCATCGCAAAAGTGCTCAAGCTTGAAACCCTCCAGGCGCTCACCCCTAAACTCTGTAAACCCTAAACTCATACTCAAGGGCGCATAATCCTAAATTGTGTAAGCCCTCAACTCACACTCACGGGCCCATAAAATCTCAACTCTGGCACCAGGGCCCGTCACCCTAAACCCGCACCCTCTATAACCCCAATACAACCCTTGCATAACCCCTACATAACTCCGAAAAGCCCTTGCAGAACCCCTACGTTACATAACCCCCCAAAAATCCCTATGTAGCCCCTAGATAGCACCAAGAAACACCCTTATAGATCCCTTACATAACCCCTATGTAACCCCTGAACACCCCTATGTAACCTCTATATAACCTCCCAAAAAAAGCCACTGTAGCCGAGGCTACAGGATGTGGCACGAACTGCGATGCTGGCCCTCGAGCAGCCGTCTGAGGCCGACTATGGCTTCATCCGCACGCTATAATCTGCCTAGGGTTTAGGGTTTAGGGTAAGGAATTCACATTAAGTTACTATAATGGGGGAGAGATGTATCAGTTCCTACATATTATATTACCCATTATGGTAATAATCGAAGTTCCTTAACAGCAACCTAGTATAGTGCAACTACTACGAACAATAGTAAGCGGAAAACCGTAACTAGCAATAATGATAGTCGCAGTGGTGGCAATAAGAGCAGTAAAAGAGCACTGTTAAGAACGGAGAAGCAAGTGGAACATGCAGTGAAACGCGACAACTGAAACGCGACTTGGCGTTGATAGAGGGTTATGTAGTTAGGGCTTACTGGTCCCATCCCCTCTTGGAGAACACCCCCACCCGCTGCTAATGAATACCCGTCCCTGTATAGCAGAGCATGACATTGTACATGAGGAGTGTTGCATTCCGAAGAAAACAAATAACAGAAAGAGTGGGGGTTCTATAATCGGCGAAGGGGTTGTCAGACCCTAAGCCCTAGCCCTAAACCCTAAACTCTAACCTGCGTGAGTGTGAGAGCATACGGGCCAAAGCTCAACTTACTCATGGGGATGAGTAAGACTTGGTAGTGTGGTCCCGCTCGTGGCGCAGTAGTGGCAACCGGTGCTGCTGCGACATGGCTATGTGCATCATGCGCAGTCTTTTGGGCCCCTTTTCTTGTTGTATGTATTTTGGGGTGCAAAAATGGGATTGCAAGCTCAGCAATTTCCATTTCATGTTCCATGTCCTTGTTCATGTGATTTTGGTACAATTCTTGGGGATAACAGCCTTTAATCCTGAAACCACACACAACTTTGGAAGCCGCCTTGGGGCACGACTATCACCTGACCCTTCCCGCACGAGGATGTTGCGCTGGCTGGCCTGGAGTTCTTCGTAGCCCATGCTGCGCAGGCGCTCACAGATCTGAGGTTCCCACATGGGTTGTTCTCAAAATTAAGGGCCCCTTTTGGTTATAGGTTATATTACGGCACCTAATAGTTAGGGGTACCAAAATGGGTCCCTAATTTTGGGAACTACCCACATACAGGGGCTCCCAATATAGACCCCAAGATATTATACTCCTCACTATGGGGGCTGTCAGAAAGGCGCCCCAAATTATATGCAAACCCCGCGCTCGTCTACAACAATAATAACAATAGCAGCTTCAGCAAGAATACTAGCAATATTAACAACAAGAAAAAGGATAATCACCGTTATGATACTGGTAATGACAACCCTTTGGCTGACAGCTTCAGGAGTCTCAGGCAGATGCCAGTGGCTTGGTCATCTCCGTGCAGTTGTTGAACCGAGCTGTGGAAGGGAAGCGGTCAGATAAGGACCACTGAGTCATTTGAGCTACAGTCTAAACTCCTTAAAGGGGGGTATATAGGGGTATATAATAAGGAAGTACTATAGGGGTTATTACGGGGATACTAGGAGTTTAGACAATAGCTCATTTGCATCACGTTGTCTTGCTGGTAGTTAGTCGGGAATAAGGGAAAAGAATCCCTATATAAAACCTATCTACTACATTCCCTCATTCCCTACTGATCACCAATGAGTTTTTACATTCACTAAACCCTAGACCCCGTCGAAAAGTTTCTACCTTGGCAGGAGCTGCTGCAGCATTTGGACCTGATCGCAGCTGTCTCTGCCAATGTGGAGGCACCGTAGAGCTATTTAGGGTTTCCCAAAATTAGGCGTACCTTTAAATCATGTATATTATGAGGATATATAAGGGTTATAATATAGGCATAAAAGCTCACGCCCCGGCGGGCCCCCCCTCCCCACCATGGTACGGTAGCCATCTTCTAGGCCCTAAAGTACGATTCAATTAGATTATACTGGTCGCCCACACCGCTATCCTGTGGTCTTGGTTTTGTGGGTCAAATCAAGATTTAGAGAGGGTTTTAGGGTTTAGGGTTTAGGGTTTTAGGGTTTAGGGTTTAGGGTTTTAGGGTTTAGGGTTTAGGGTTTAGGGTTTAGGAGTCAAAAGCTACTGCCCCCCCCCCCCTCCCGCTGTGGTCTGGTGCGAGCCTGTGATTTGGGTCTTGTTGTTTGCATTAAGTGTCTGGGTGGTTTATAGAGGTTTTATAGTGCTTGTAGAGGGCTTATAATTTACCCCCACTTCCCTTCGGTCCTCTGGTCTGTGGTCTCGTATACAGGGTTTATAGTGCTCATAGAGGCTTCATAAATGGTGCACAGAAGGTTTCAAGAAGGTTTACATAGGGTTCATGGTTTAATAGAAGCTCTTCATAAGATGAGGGCCAGTCGTAGTGAAGAAATGAGGCTTTAAAAAGCTACGACAATCGCACGATCGCGATGAGGACCACCCCGATCCAGGTAACTGCCGGTATTTTCAAACGCGACAAAAGCACCAGGGGGCAAAAGTGACGACAGTTACGAGGATGAATGCCTTGAGGCACCAAAAACAACGAGCACGGCTAACCCGAGAAGACCAAACCTTGTGACTGCTGGCACTTTTGAAGCATACCATGGCGGAGGGTGGGGAGTGGGATGTCCGGGAGGGGGGAAGCGCGGTTTTCCAAATTTAGTTTAGGGGTGCCATTTTGGAGTCCCTACAGTACTTGGGGGTTTTATTGGGGTCCCCTATTTGGGGAAACTCCCACTTAGAGCACCTTGAGCAAATCGCCCCTAAACCCTAAACCCCAACTAAACCCTTAACCCTAACTGAGGCATCGCTGCATGCCGAACTCCGCAGCTGCGCGCGGGAGACTCCCGGCCTCGTGGCGCTTCGGAGAGCCGTTGCCGTGGCCTGGAGCAGCGCGCTTGGAGAGTCAAGAGGGGGTTAGGGGTACCTTTCAAGGGGGTTATAGGGGGGTATATAGGGATGTATAGGATTTACGGTTGAGGGGTTTCCCAAAATGAGGGGTACCATTTGGGGGCTCCTAATGACGAGGATTAGAGTATTTTGGGGTCTATATTGGGTCCCTTCATTTTGGGAAAGTGACAAGAATCGCTTCTAGTTCACATCTGAAAGACTCCGCCAAGGCAGGGGGCAGGAACTTGGAGACAGTTGTCAGTGGGAAGCTGCGGCTGCAATGTGCGATGCCCAGGTGTACATGAGCTATAGTAGTCTAAACTCCTTAAAGGGGTTATTTAGGGGATTATATAGGGTTTAGGGTTTAGGGTTTAGGGTATAAACTCCCTAAAGGGGCTTGTATAGGGGATTTATAGGGGAGTATACTAGGGGGTTATTAAGGGAGGTACTGGAAGTTTAGACTATGGTTCATACAAAGTCTATGCTTACGGTGGTGGTCCAGCCTCCCAGAGAAGCTATACTGTGAAAACCTGAACGCTAAGTAATTAACCTCATAACTTCTACCCGCTTCACTGTTGTAGTATATGTGTACATAGACATTTAGATTCACGAGTCATTGATTGACTGATGAATTAAGTATTTGATTAGTTAGTAGATTCATCAATTGGTTGATTGATTGGGTGATTTGCCTGTAGCACATCCCGAAGGCTGCTAGACAGGGGTTAAGCTTTGTGAGTCGCAATGAATGAATGAAGGCCTATAGACCCTGACGTATAGATCCCGGATAGATCCCTGAAATAGGTTGAACCCCCACCCAGTAATAGTGACTATGGGGGATAATGGTGATTATGTTGGGGTCCTCTTAAAATCTGAGTATGCCACTGTTTCAGGGTTTAGGGTCCACCTAACCTATATACCCTTTATGCCCTCTGCTGCTTTTAGCAGGTTTGCATGCAGCCTGCGCATCCTCGAGCCCCTTGACTCTCCAAGTGGGTCAGATCTCGATGCTACCAGGCGCCAGGGTTTAGGGCTTGTAGGGTTTAGGGGTCAAGGGCTTGGGCGTCAGGTTGATAGGGCTTGGGGTTCAGGGTGTAGGGTCCATGGTGTAGGGTTTACGGTTTCTTGAGGGCCAGTGATAGCAAAGCTCCTGCAGCCATTCCTGTGTTCACACAGCGTCTGCAAGGAAGCGTTCAAAAGGATCCATGATTTGGGAGTTCTTCAAATATGCTGGCTACATTTTTGAGCAGGGACCCTCGAGAATCCCTCAACATTTCGTAGATGCCCTAAACCCCATCTTTGTCGTCCCTTTTTCCAAAAACACTCTAAACCCCTGCCCAAAACCCTTAACCCAAAAGCCTAGACCCCAGGCCTATCGCATAAACCCTACATCCCAAGTCTTCAACCACACGGCCTAAACCCTGGACCCCAAATCCCTGACCCCAAGGCCTAGAGCCTAAACCCCAAAATCCTGAACCTTGAGCTCCAGACCCTAAACCCCAAGTCCTTGACACTCAGCCCCAAGCCCTGAAGCCCAAAAGTCCTAAACCCCTAAACCCTAAACCGCTAAACCCCTAAACCCTAAAACCCTAAACCACTAAACCCTTAAACCCTAAACCCCAAATCCCTGACAGGCTTCAGGAATGCTGGGCCGCAAGGGCCTGGTCCATGGTGCTCTGCGCATCCAGCAATGCCCAGCAGGTGGGTTTAGGGCTCAGGGTTTGGGGTGTGGGGTTTGCGGTTTAGGGTTTAGGGCTTCGTTTAGGGTTTAGGGCTCAGGGCTCAGGGTTTAGGGTTTGGGGTTTAGGGTTTAGGTTTTAGGGTTTAGGGTTCAGGGACCATCGCAGCAATGGGTAAAAGCTCAATGATGTAGAGTCAGATGGAAAAGGAAATGGACAATGAAATGGAGATTGAAACTGGGTTTATAGAGGGGCTTGTAGGGATTGTTGCCTACTTGAAGGGTCAGGGGTGTGCGGATAACCGGGTTGTCAGGCGGCTTATAGTAGGGATCATAAGTATATTTGGCCCAAGCAGTGGTTGGGGTTTGGGGGAGGTTAACTTTGCTTTCCAAACTTGGAAATGTCAGAAACAAAGAAGCTGGGGCCAAAAGCATTCGTAAGTTTGCTTTGTCTTGAGGGTTCAGGGTCTAGGCTTTAGCGTTTGGGATTTAAGGTTTAGGGGCAAATGAGGATTACAGAGATGTGTAGGGCATCTGAAAAAACGAGCAGACAGGAGAATTAACCCGAAAAGAGCTGGGCTAATACATGGGGTGTATTACAGTACATGGAGGTTTTGAAGGAATGTTATTGCTAGCTAGTCAGGCTTCACAAGTCAGCTCCTGGGTAATTTGAGTTGTGCTCTTGCCGAACCCCAGGGAAAAACAGCAACTGCAGAAGCATCATACTGGACCCCTCGACGATTGTGTAGGGATCGCAATTTCCCAATTCCCATGCTCTCCCAAATACACTTGGGGCCAGTACATGCGTAACTTTTGATATAAAAGGGGGTTTGGCGCGCATTTAATGTTCCAGGGTTAGCCGGGGAAGCCAGTAGTTGATCGAGGGTTCAGGGTTCTGTGGTTCATTGGTTAGGATTTGGGGGTTTAGGTAGGGCTTCCAAGTGTTGAAGCGGTGTTGCGGTCTCGCGTTTTGGGGGAATGGGGAACAGATGATTGTGCTCTGCCTTTTGGGCTTGAGGAACAGCCCTGTCAATGGTAGCAGAGGCACAGCAAGCATGAATAATCAACTTCATGGGAGAAGTACGTCACGCTGCTCGTAGGTCCATGCACCGGTTCATACCAAATTATTTTGACTATTATTGCTGCTGTTGTTGCTGCTGGTACTACTACTACAACTACAACTACAACTACAACTACAACTACAACTACAACAACAACAACAACAACAACAATTACTACTACTACTACTACTACTACTACTGCTGCTAGTACTCCTCCTGCTGCTGCTAGCCACGCCTACGACGACCACCGCGACCACCACGACGACCACCACGAACACCACGACAACAATGACGAAGACTCCTCTTGGTATTAGAGTCAGTTAGGACTGGCCCTCAAACAGGAATTCCTGTATGCTACAGGACTTATTTGAGGCTGTTTTTGCGGGTGGCTGATCGTGTCTACACCCCAAATTCCAAACCCTAAGTCATGAACCCAAAGCCCTAAAGCCGTCATTCCCAAACCCTCCTCAATCAGAAGCTTTTATCAATGCAATCATAAAATACCATAGTATATTAAGATATACCATAACCTACCATGATATACGATGATATGATGCAAGAAGCACGTTCGGTAGACGCCTCAATGATGGTCGGTGTCAGGCCAAGAGCAAGAAAGACACGGCAGAGCATCGCAGTGCGCAACTACAAAGTGCACGCCGCAATCTTGAGATGGCATGGAGGCGGCCGGATATAGTTTAGGGTTTAGGGTTTAGGGTTATGGGTACCTACTATAATGGAGAATCAAATGGAAAAGAAAATGGAAAATGAAATGGAAACTGTGTCTATATAGGGAATTATAGGGATTAGGGTCTCCCAAAATTAGAGCTACCTTTTCAGGGGTCCCCATGATAAGGAATATGCTATTTTGGGATCTATATTGAATTCCCCCTATTTTGGGAAACTACTTTCCGATATGAGCTATAGTCTAAACTCTTTAAGGGGAGGGGTTATTAAGGGATTCTACAGGGGAGCAGTATAGGGGGTATTAAGGGGGATACTAGGAGACTGGGAGGTTAGACTATAGCTCATATGAGGTAAATTCTTTCTGACGGTTTAGGAGCCGTGGTTCCCTTTGACCTTTTCGGTTTTGAGTTGTGAAGCAGGGGTAAACACATTCTGGGCTTATGGTTGAGCAGGCGTGCGTAGACTTATTATAGTTCTGGTGAGTTTATAGTGCGTCCTTCAAAACATGGGTGAGTGGATGTGTCAGGGGTGGGCCAGACATACAAATTCCTCATGCCAGTTGAGTAGTGCTCTGAAGGACGGATAGCGAGGACTTAGCGGGGGAGCAAGATCAGCCCAAACCCTTGACCAAAATAGGGGTTATAGGGGCTGTATAATGGTAATACTGGGGTTATGATGGGATAATGGAAAGACAGTGGAAACTACTATAGTATATTTGGGTATATATTGGGGTTATAATGGGATAATGGAAAAGCAAATGGAAACTACTGGCAAGATCATCGATTTTCTTGATGAATGGAGAGTCCAGTGTATGAGGGTCGGAGTTTTGCCTCCACACATTGCAACAATGTCAAGCCCCATTGAAAGATCAGAAAAAACATGCTGCTTCCCCTCTAGAAAGAAGAAGCCGCCTCTTGCGACTGCCTCAACTATGTGTCGAGGCTCCGCTCCCAATCCGAGAAGCTTATGGTGGAGGGCATTGACAAGGTCAAGACCTGAGAAGCTTTTGTTGTTTGGGAGGGACGTCTGTTCATAATTCTCTTGCAGAATACAGGCAGCAATGAACTTCATCATAGTTCAGCGGTGTCGTCGTGACAACAATTTACACTCCTCGCGATGTCCCTGTCATGCGTGGTACGGTCGTGTGCACGAACGCATCGGGCCCTAAGAAGGAACCTTCTCAAAGTGCCCCAGGCCTGCAGCAAATATCGACTTGCTCAGATCTCTCGACAGAAGCAAGCGGGGTTTGTTCTCCAGCAACTGGCGCACACCACAGCAGCAGGAGCTGGACCTCGCAGCCCTATTCGCCTTGAGCAGAGACCTGCCAAATCCATTTATGATCCTCGCCTCCTGTCTTAGGGTCTCTGTACGAAGGACCGCCAGTCTTGACAAACCTGAGCACCTGTCAGCAAAGCAGGTATTTGTGGTCGGATTATCTCGCATCGGCTGGGTTTTTTACACATCGAG
Source organism: Symbiodinium pilosum (assembly GCA_905231905.1). Classification (NCBI taxonomy): domain Eukaryota; class Dinophyceae; order Suessiales; family Symbiodiniaceae; genus Symbiodinium; species Symbiodinium pilosum. Next base: position 33,255 of record CAJNIZ010045161.1, on the reverse strand, counting down.
CAGCGTCCACATTGGGGGACCCAGTTCAAAATCATGCACTTGAGTAGATGTCGGGCAAAAGCAATTCTTGCAGTTGTGCTGCCTCCACAGCGTCCACAGTGTTTCAGCTCATGATGCGGCATGTTTGCATGGCGTCGTTGTATCTGTTGAGTAGCGTCCACACTCTGATTGTTTACGTGCTATGGCTCAATCGATTACTGTAGTATCAAAAACTGTCTCGGGCGGCCTGTTTGGTCCACAACGCATTAATCGGGAAATGGCAGTATCTCATCACCCCATGCTGGGGCATGTGTAAAACCTGCGTCTACCAGCGTCTACATGGTGAGCGTCCGCAGCAGAACGGGAAAATCCGCCCTTACGTCGGGTTCGCCTGGAATGAGCGTCTACTTGGGATGACCATTTTCTCACGGGAAGTCATCCCATGTTGGGGCATGTATAAAACCAGCGTCTACATGGGGAATCTTACGAAGTTTAAGCTTTAAATCTTGTGATTTTCTTCTCAAACCCCAGCGTCCACAGCAGAACGGGAAATCTGCCCTTACCTTGGTTTGCCCTGGAATCAGCGTCTGCATGGGGATTCCCATTTTCTGATGTGTAAATATCCCGCTGATGTGAAATCTTCCCAATGCCAGCGTCCGCAGTAGATGATGTGTATTCTCACCGAGTGATGTGTGTTAACCTCAGCGAGAAGTAGTCGTTTCCAGATCTTTCCATCTTTGCCCTTTCCGGAGCCCTTATGCCCTGTCTCAGGTGTTGGCCTGCTCGGTTCGCTGAGGCCGCCATCCGGCTATTGTTGAAGGGGTTGATGAAAAGCTTAGACTTTGAGGTTAGAGGTTTAGGGTGCAGGGGCTTTCAGGTTCAGGGCTTAGGGTTAAAGGTCCTGGGAAACAACTTGAGGATCCGGTGGGTTTACAAGGCAAATTCTGGAAATACACTTCGAGAGTCACGGCCCTTCATTTTCAGCTCGCGCCACTCCTCTACAAGCGCTAGGACAGGTTGCTGGGGTTTGTGAGTTTGAACGGTATACATTGAGTCAGTCGCTCTCAAAAGTCACAGTTACCAGAAGAAGTAATAGGAATTGCAATAACCCTTGAGCAGAAGCCTCTGAATTTACGGACAGTTACAGTCACGGGTAATCAACCAAGGTATGTATCGAATATTTACTATAGGAGCCTAAGTAATCACCAACGTTATCTTGAGCTGCGTTTGAAGTACCTTCTACTATAACTATTGTTGGTAATTATCAAGGCCCCTTCTGTGCATTATGGAAGTGAGCCCAGATGAGGGGCCGGGCCCGTTCTAGAACTGCATGCGTCTTACCACGGCCCTGCATGAGGGCGTCTTGTCTGCGAAGATACCTTAATGGGGGTTACCTAGAAGAATTAAGTATGTCTGCGTATGGCATTTTTGTTGGCGGTTGCTGATGTGATTTTCATGCCTCAACAGCTTAGAACATCTACTCAGGAATCTGTGGCGATTACTGTAAGGGTTCCATACAGCCCAGAACCTTTGTTTGAAATCTGGTTTGGGTTTAATAAGGCTTTTGGCTCTTATATCTTGAGGTGACACGTTCAGTTGGCCAGGAATTTGTCTTCGCGAGTGCAGCTTTATAGGGCTTAGCCTCCCAACAAGGACTCATCTGCAATCTTTGCATAATCCTCTGTTTCTTCTTCTTCTTTTAGTGCACCATTTCCAATGTTTGTGATTACTCATATTCCTCATGTAAGCTCAAGCGAGTTGTCAAGTTTAAGACTGACAAGAGGATCCTCAGGTGTATACCATAGTCCTTAAGACCAACTCCCGAATGTCTAGGTAGTTTTGAGTTGCAGCTTGTTCAGCCCCTCATCTGTAGCTTGTGGACCAACTGGTCTGGGAGCGTCGAATTGACGTCCAACTTCTTTGGCATGTCTACGGTGCTCAGTGGGTGTTCCTTGCAGAAAGGGCAGTTTTGCCGCAATGTTAAGGCTTACAGTAGCCCCAATAGGGCTCATTTGAGGGACCCTAGAGTTAGGTAATGGATTACATCCCCTGAATAAGCCTTGTAAACCTTAAGAAATAATTTTCCTACCCCATCAGTAACCCCAGGGTCCCACAAAGTCGTAGAGTTTACGGTTCAGGGTTTGGAGGGATCCAAATCTGGAAATGAAATGGGCCCTCCTAAAATCTATCTATAGCATACCGAGATCTATACTAGCGGCTCCCAATTTATGGAAACTCTCACGCGACACCTACTGTGACCTATTTGGAGATGTGCAGTAAGGCATAGGATGGATCCAGGCTTAGGGTCTGGGGTCCAGGGTTTAAGGTCAAGGATCTAGGGTTTAAGGTTTAGGGCTTGTAGAATTGAAGATTTCGGGTGTGCGGTGGAAGGCTTATGGATTTCCGAGCAAAGTGTTAGCATCTTTTCTCGGTTTAGAGCGTAGCCGCGCCCTCTAAGCCCTCAACTCCAAACCCGCAAACCGCAACTATGAAGCTAATCGCACAGGAATTATGGGGATCCTAACTCGGGAATCGGTAGAGGTTGTTTGACCCCTAAACCCCAAACCTTGAATGCTAAGCCATATTCTACCTACTCAACGGGAATGAAAGTATGATCATCTGAATGCACACGGCACACGCGTACGTTCTCGAAATGGTGATCTGACCTGTTGCTTCAAGCACTTGGGCCCTTGTGAGGATTGCTGATAGAGGGCTCCAGAATTTTGAAGACTGCGCATGATTGCATACCCACCGGAAGAGCCTTCTTAAGAATGACACGCTAGCAACAGGGGAATGATGCCTCCGAGCATGTAAAGAAGGAGAGAACACTACACAACTCTGCGGCTGGACTCCGGCCTGAACTAAACTGATCCTTGGAACCCTGCGGGCATCCGGGGCTTCGGGGCTACATCGCTAATAAAGCACGATCCACTAAAGTGTAGGTAATTGATATTACAGGTACTGAGATGACATTTTCGAATAATCCGAGGCTTTGTCTGGATATTTCTATTGCTTCAGGCTCTAATGGTCCCATGATCTTCAAGAAGATGAAGACGGGTGCCCATGGCTTAGGTACCACACGATTCAGGAAGGAACCCCGTCCCTGTGTGTTCAATCTGGATTGACTTTGCCATGGTCAGCTGAACTGCATATAATGCTTGACATCTGGGCACGGGCAAACCACAAACACATGAAGAAGGAAGACTTTAGACTTTGTTTTAGCTTTTCTTCCTGGTCTTCCGAAAAATTCAGCTGCAGGTGAAGACTGAATTTGAACGCGCGAGTGAACGGGGCAGGGACCGCAGTATATTGGGGTTCTATAAGGATAATGGAAAAGAAAATGGAAACTGCTATTTAGGGTTTAGGGGTTAATGTAAACCCATGATTAATAAGCCCCCTTTTTGTAAGGGCCTCGATATTAGGATGCCTATTCTAATCCCTATTAAGGGGAGGGGGTTCATTAAGGGTTTAGGGTCCAAGGAAGCCGCTGCTACGTTGCTCCCTGAGCTTGCCCTCAACTGGGTCATTCTTGTGGAAGTTTGTTCCCCGGAGTGTTAGAGTTGCCCTTAAGTAGATAGAATATGGCCTTGGGTATATTATAGTAACATCCCCATATGCGATCTACTTAATGGGGACTAGAAGCAAAACTCAAGCCAAGGCAGATTTGGCAACGGGCACAAAGCATGATTGAATAGCCCTCAATTTGATAAATCCTATTCAACCCCTCCGTAACTTCAGTTTCCATCTAGTTCGGCCTAAACCCTTAACCCTGAACCCTAAACCGCATCTCAGCTTAAGCTTAGGGGGGGTCTGGTAGTCCTGCTTAATCAGAAATAATATGAAACATGGAGATCTTATTCTGATAGTGGCATTTCAAATCTGGTCTGAATATACCTTGAAGGAAGGGTACATAGGATGATGACCCAGAAGCAATAACACTTAAGATCTCCCGGGAGCGAAGTATGGCCGAGAACGGGTTCTTGTTTGTGTCACACGCATTATGTAACAAGAGTGGCACTCCTCACGTTCAGTTTGCACTTGACCAAGTCAAGTTTATTATCTACACAGTGCTTGGTACAAGGGATTCTGTGGTGCAAATATTTGTGTTTTGTTGGGTGGTCATTTTTCTCTGGGCTTAGGCTGTAGGCAGTGAAGTGTTGGTGCCCAAGTTCTGAGATGCTGGAGAGAGAGACAAGAGCACGAACAGTTGTCCTATAATATGTTGACTGTCACAAGCCTAGACCTCCAAAAGAAGGATCAATAATTTCCAGATGATCCTACAACCATCAAATATTGTGCATCTTCTGTGGAGATTTGAGCCCAAGGGGTATGTACTCTTTCCTTCACTTTTTGTCTGTCGTGGTCATTGGCAGGCTTTTTTCCTGCCAATGAACCGTAACCCGGAGCCCCCCTAAACCCTGAAGATAGACCTTAACCTGAAACGCCCAACCCCGCAACGCCCTCACGGCACCCACCGCCCTCACCGCCCTCACCGCCCTCACCGCCCTCACCGCCCTCACCGTCACCATGCTAGACATAGGTGGGCTGGTAGGTATGGGCAGGTATGTAACCCTCAGCTTCAACCTACTGCAAGGGCTTGAAATCGTTGTTTATATCCTGTTTCTATAGTATAGGCTTCCGCAAATAGGCTTCAATGTGATATTGGAGTGTATTTAGGCCCATGCCACTGTCCACGAGGCCAAACTTATTTATGCTCAGGGACGGGCCTTCAAGAGGATGCCATAGATGTCCAAAAGTTATCATAGCCCGCAAGCCCGCTACGACATATCCTGACCCAGCACGTGCCTCCACCCCAAGAGATGACGGCTTCGATTTGAAAGAGCCTAGGCCAAAACGACGAGCCTTGTCCGGTGGAAGGCAAGTCACGGAGACGAAGCGGAGAAATGCAGCAAAACAGACCCGTCTGCTCTCTTCGCGATGCGTGTGTAAGGGTTGAAGAAGGGAAGAAACGCCATCACAAACTTTTGCCGGAGAAGAACAGGTACTGCCTGACATCAAAATGACGTTGAATAGATTTTGAATCTCCTTTATTGTGATTGCAGGACAACGTTGCGTGCTCCCCGTGTAAAACCGGGGCCCACACACTAAGATCACACCTGCATGACGTCTGCAAGTGTTCAATCTGTTATTGTAAGGTTTTAGGTAGGTTCCTTGTGGCACCCAGCCTGTGAGTCATTCTAAATGCACTTGCAGAAGCTTTAGCAGCATTTCTGTCATCAGGTGCAGCTGTTAATGTTGTTGCCTCATCTGTGCTTTTCCAATGCCCTCAATCAGCGTAAGGCTTTATTCAGCACGGGCAATGCCTGCCATATTACCGGGCTTTCGGCTTTGGAATCTGGGGGTGCATTGGCGTATGGCTTGTTTGGCGTTCCTGCCTGGATGAGGTGTTGAAGAGTTTCGGGTTTTTTGCAGTCTTTTCGAAAAAAAACCTTGGTTGAGGGTTCCAGTGGGTTTTAGTGCTCGGGGCGAAGGCTGGCCACGACGGATTCCCCGCACCCAGGTGTTATTAACTTCTATTCGCTCAGTCATGTGCTTGAGTGATAGATATGGGAATAGGATGCGAACCATGAGATGAAGCACCTCGCATTCCCTTCCAAGTTCGGGCGCATGAGCTTATCGGCAGCAGGCAACTGCGCCCTCAGCATTTCGGCAAGTCAGGAATCTAGCCTCACCCGCAGCATTGTGTATGCCGGAGCTTTGAGACTGCGTAGGCATCAAAGGTTCTCACTGGCGGGGTCAAGATTTGAGTGTACCGGGCCGTATCCACTTGGGAATCTCCCAAAATTAGGGGTACCTTTTTAGGGGTCCCAATAATAAGGATTATAGTATTGGGGTCCCCTTATTTTGGGAAACTACCACTTTTGCAACTTCCGCAGCACATGCGCTTCCAAGCCATCGCTGCCCAGTCTTGGCTCAAATTCAGCAGAGGGCTGACGTCTTGACAGAGAGGGTGTGCCTTGGCAATATTTATCCGCTCTGAACAGCTTTCGCTGGCCCTGCCATGAAGTTTGATAGGGTCACATTTCACGAGCTTGCAATGCAGCTTGACAAGAGGTGCAGGTGCGGTACTTAGACAACTTGCGAGACACCATAAGTTCACTTTTTGCAGCTTCCTAGCTTCTTAGAACCGGAGGACTCCAGCTGATCTTCATTTCTGCCAAACAGGAAAGCCTTTTCATCGCACCAGCTCAACCTTGACCAAGATTTTTTCTAGCTGTCAAGATGCGCTTGCAAAACACATGGTTTGACGACGGCAGCCCCAGGCCTGACAGATTCATCCCTGCTCTGCAGATTCTTCAGCAAATCCTTACTATCTGTCTTTGCAAGGAGTGAGAGCAGCTTCAGTGAGCTTCAGGAAGCGCAGGCACATGTTGCAGAACCACGTGACCTGACTATTTTCACCGGCAAGGCCGGATGATTCCTCCGAGTCCGCTATGAAGTTGATGGGTGCTGCCATGCTACGTGGCATCCTTGACTGCGCTGCAGCAGGGATAGCAGCGTACGCAACTCTCTGTACGCTTTCCTTACGTTCTGTACAGGGCAGCAAAAGAAAGCAGCCGAAAGAGAGGTCCCGAGCTTCATCAAGCATGTCACGCGCTCGCCGGGCAGAATCAGAGCGTGGACTTGGCATCCATTGAAGAATGCGACGGAATGCCTGAGCTGCAGGTACCCAACTCTGAATACAGCTCCACGGCAAGAATGCGTGGCGCTGACAGCGTCGTACTTCCGGTTCAATCTGGACTGGAAAAAGGTCTACGGATTTTGCATCTTCTGGAGATCTGAGGCAGACCCGTCGAAGGCCTGTGTACTGTTGCACCTCCTGCAAGCCCTGCTCTGTTTTGAATCACGCGTTTGCACTTTCTGCCCGTGGCATGTTGCAGGCGGCTTGAAACATTAAGAGATGGGCTCTCTAGCTGGCATGAAAGCCTGTCCTGACCTGAGCAGCTTAAGAGCTGTTGCATCCTCTGGGGAGACAGGTGCAAGGCATAAGAATGCTTCGCGCCCGCCTATTATTATGATTACTACTATTATTACTACTATTATTATTATGATTACTATTATTATTAGTACTACTATTATTACTACTATTATTATTATGATTACTATTATTATTAGTACTACTATTATTATTACTATTATTATTATGATTACTATTACTATTATTATTACATCCGCTAGTGCCTCGCAGGCCACCTTTGAAAACCAAGTAGATGAGCCGCATGGATGCTATCGTCCATGAACTTGCTTTGCTTCCTTTATGAGGCCTTATATAGGGAATATATAGGGATAATGGAAAAGAAAATGGAAACTACTATATTATAGGGTTATATAGGGATTATATCGGGAATATATAGGGATAATGGAAAATAAATGGAAACTACTATGGTATATTGGGGTGACAATGGGAAGTTCGTGGACGATAGCATCCATACTCTTTAAGGAAACTCCCATTGGAGTCCAGCTGAAACTCCTTTGCTGAGGAGAGAGAGTGGGAACTTGCAAAGATTGTCTGTATCTGTCGCTGACACGTTCTGAGAACACGCTTGACGGTTGGCACATGAGCAAGTCTTCGCAGTCACAAAAAATCTTTCTGCTGTGGAGCAGCTGCTTGAAGGTTCGCCTGATGATTCTTGATGATGCTGTTTGCAGTGCTTAGGGTCTAGGATTGTTTGGGTTTAGGGCTTAGGGTATAGTTCGGGTTGGCGTTGATGCTTAGACCCCCGCATGCCCTTTAGTACAACATTCACCAGAAGTTATGGTGACCTCAGGAGTTATGTTGCTATAGTATACTAAGGTCATGCAGTGCTTGAGCTTTGATCCCGGATCCCCAGAGATCATCTGTTGCGACTTTCAAGCATTCAAGGGGGCCCAAGACTATCCTGCACAGGAAACCCTAGCGATATCTCCACCAAGCAAACACCTAGGCTTACTTGAGTATTGCCAGAATTACTCACGTTCGCCATCATTCTAACATGTTGTGAGATCGTCTTTCAAATTGCCAACTGAAGAGGTTGCCATTGCGTCGCGGGTCTATATGAGCAACAACCAAGATCCGCTGTTTCGGGTCTCTTCGGGGTAACGCCAACAAACCTAAAGTTAAGGGCATATAGTTCAGGGTTTGGGCTATCAAGGTTTTAAGACAGGTCCCAAAACCCTAAACCCTCAACTAAGAGATGCTCGAAGTAATGTCGAAGCTTGATTAGCTGAACGGGAATATGAGCTATAGTCTAAATTTCTAGTATCCCGCCAGTAACCATATAATACTCCCCTACAAAATCTTCTGTATATCCCTTTGTTAAGGAGTTTAGACTGAGCTCGTATGATCTCTCTACAAATCAAGCATATGCTGCCCGGCAACCTTGTTGGAGTCGCTCCAACCTCCTGATCTCAATTCAATATGTATAATGTGCCCGGCAGCCTTGTTCTGTGGATAGCTGTTGGTAGTTTTGGGCAAAGGCCTTCTGAAATCAACGGGACTGGTTTTCTGGCGCTGCTACTAGGGTTTGGTCATCATCCATCCTAAGTGGTTGGCTTTACGTTGACCCAAAACCCTAAACCCTAAAGCAAGCTTTTGCCTGTCTGTTCGAGGCTGGGCAAGATGCACTCAGACTGAAGGGAAAACCCTTGATGAAAGTATATGGTAGTTTCCCAAAATAAGGGGATCCCAATATAGACCCCAATATACTATAGTCATTATTATAGGGACCCCCAAAAGGGTACCCCTAATTTTGGGAAACCCCCATATACCTTAACACGCATAACTTACCTTAGTGCGAGGTGAGGTTTGACTTGGCCTCAAAAATCAGGACCTTGGAATTTCCGGGAATTTTTTCATCCTCCACGCATACAAGCAAGGGCTACACAGAAGAAGCTACGAAAAATCACCCCGGATCCTGAACTTGTGGCTTTTGGCGTTGCTGAGGTTGGGTCCCATATCTAGCTATCTAGCTTCAAAGCATCAGCCGCGAACCCTGAACCAGAAGCCTCACAACCGAAAATGTGAACATCAACCTGCTTGGTACCCTGTCTGGTCACTGACAATGAAATGGCGGGATGACCTAAGCTGCCAGGCGTGTCTTGCTGTAAGGGTTCTTTCCATGCCCATCGGATGGAATAGCACGTTAGGCATGGTGAAGAGTAGGATTTAGGGTTCAGGCCTTGGGTTTTATGGTTTGTTTAGGGTCAAATCAACCAGGACCGGGTTGCTCGAAGTGACCGAAAGAGGGTCCTACAAAGATTGTTGACTCGCTCAAGAAGAGGCAGGAGGGGTAATGTAGAAGCCTGAATAATTACCAACATTGTGGTTCTAGGTTTCTTGTAGAATTGCAGTAGAAGGCAAAGAAGGATATTGGTAATTATTTAGCCGCTACACTTTATAGGCACGACACAAACCCAGATCCAACTCTCCTTGATTCGCCCTCGCTGGCAATGAGTCATTGTCCTAAGCCTGAAGCACCTAAACCCTAAACCTATCTTGCAGTCTGCTTGTCCATAGCCGTGGGGGCTCAAACTGTTTTGGAGTCCCTGGAGCAGCTGTGCTGCGCCCCTGGGTTTGATATTGCAGGGCATGGGTTTAGGGCCTGGGGTTATGTTTCAGGGTTTAGGGTTCAGGGAATTATAGCCCAATTACAAGGGTTAAGAAGGGCCCCTAAAAGAAGGGGTTGTTGGGATTAGAGTTCAGGGTTATAGTAACAATAAGAAGAATGGCAACCAAATTATACTGGAGTTGTTTTCTGTAACCTTCAGCGGCTTAGAGCTTAGTGGTCAAGTGTTTAGGTGCTTGCAGGGTGTTTCAAGGTTTGCGGATGTGACGATGCTTGTGTTTGAATGAGCACGCTCCAGCCCTATACTTCCAACGGAATTTAAAGTTTACCAAGCGAACTCCAGGTCCGTACGAGTTGAGGGCTTCATCGCTCTCCCTTATGATGCATATCTTGCCCCGCCGCTAGCAGTGGAATTTCCCCGGACGCGGGATTTTTTAGATTGCAGACAAGTACAACCTCCAAGCAGTTAATTGGGAGTTTCTCGAAATAATCCTTATGGCATCCCTAATAAGGAAGTCAATGATCCGTTTTCGCTCTACATCCCTACGCTGCCCAGGGGCCCCCTTTCTAATACTCCGAAAACTATAGCAGCCGCACATACCCGTAGACAGTCCCATAGATCAATATTATACAGGCTGACAGAACCCTAAACTGAGTTGCTGTTAAGGAACTTAAATAAAGTTACCATAATTGGTATATATAGTAAATAATAGGGTTTCCCCAATATAGTAACTTAAATTAAGTTCCTTAACAGCAACCCAGTAAACGCTTATTCACAACCTCCAAAAGCCTCCTGAGCCCGAACTTGTGCCGCAAAAAAAACTGCTGAGGTGCCAAACATGGGTCCTCAAAAGGGGTTTATGGTTTCGGGGTTTAGGGTTTAGGGGTTTAAGTGGTTCAGGGTTCGGAGTTTACTGTTTAGGGTGTTCGGCATAGGATCGCATCCCTGGAGAACAAGCCCCTCGCCCATTCATAACAATTTTGCCCAATCTGGTAAATGATGATGTTTGTGAAATTTGGTTGTTAAGCGCCAACAGCTACAACCCTTACATGGAGGTTCAGGGTAGCCATGGGTTCTAAGTCCAGCTATAATTGGCCCAAATCCTGAATCCTAAGCCCTAAATCCTAAATTCCTAAACCCTAACTCCTAAACCCCAAACCCTAAATCCAAATACCTAAATTCTGAACCCTGATACTTCCAGTAGACCCCTGCCGAGGACAGACCATGGCGCCACTTGGCACGCTATGGCTCCTGGGCCGAACATAATTGTTAACAGGGTTTAGGGTTTAGGATTTAGGGTTTAGGGTTTAGGAGTTAGGGTTTAGGGTTTAGGGTTTAGGAGTTAGGGTTTAGGGTTTAGGAATTAGGGTTTAGGCTTACCAGTGCAGACCCACAATCCCCTCATAGCCCCTGTCAAGGGCCCCCATGTTAAGAAACTCCTACATGGGAGTTGCTCCAGCGAACACGTAAGCTTTCAAGGTTTGGGTTAAAGGTTTGGAGTTTAGGCTTCAGGGTTTGGGGTTTGGGGTGTGCAGGTGCGGGCTGAGGGTTTCAGGTTTAGGGCTGAGGGGCCTAGGTTTTCGGGGTAGAGCCCTCTAGTTTGCAAAAGGATGAGGAATCCCTGTCGAGCCCCCATGACGGGGATAAACTTAAAGGGGACCTGCACCCCTGAAATCTTTTCATACCCTAAACCCTAAAACCTAAATGGGGTTTGGTCTAAAGGTTGTTTGTGGAATTGAGTTAGCGCTCTTGTAGGTTTATGAGCGTAAGTAAAGGGGAATTATTTTGCATGATGGCCATTTTTGCGCCTATATTGCTAGTTTCAACCGGAGTAACTGTCTTGAATGCCCCGACGACCCCACCACTCTAGAAAAGGTTGTGCCGCGAGTACGTAAGTGCTTTTACATTGTTGTTATATGCATGGCTTAGGGTTTAGGGTATAAATGAGTGAAAAAACATCAGAGGTATGCGACTATTTCCAAGTATCAGGCTCTTTTCATATAGCTACACCCTGAACCACCATAATCGCCAGCATAAGGATCTTGAAGTATGGAAGCCACATTTTTTGGGGAATCAGGGTAGCAAAGCGCGGAAGTCATGACCACGCCGTAGCCCACAGTCCTCAACAGTTGTCACTGTGGATAAAACGCAAGTATTTGGTGTTTTACGGTTTAGGGTTTAGGGCTTGGGGAACCACCCATACAACTCTCACACGATGTTTGTCACCGTATTTTTTGTTGTCAGTGTTCTGCTGAGCTTTCTGCTGGTGCTGGTGCCTGCGCCAGCCTGCCGTTGGTTTGGAGTTATATCGGGTTATGTGGGGCTTCATGGGGATAATGCAGGTAGGGTTACATAGGGATTGTACCAGGAAATCCTGGTCTTCAAGGGTCCGTAGCCAATCTGGCAACAAAAAAACGAGATTTCTGGGCAGTAGAATGGTTTTGTCATTGGCACTATGACACATGTCTCAACTTTGTTACAACTCTGTTTAAATCTGGCAATGCTTCTGCTTGTCCTTATGTGTGGATGGTAATTTGAGGAATGTTGATGGTGATGCGTTAGGTGGACTCCACCCTGTAATAGTGCCACAATAGGAATGCAAGAGGGTCCCGATACAATCACCATGATCCCTTGTGGTTTCCGTTTGGTTTTCCATTTGTTTGTGCATTATTGGGTCCTATTTTGAACATTACCCCAGTCCTGAACCCTAAACCCTAAACAGGGTTGGGGCTCTTAGTGATATTTGTCTGTGCATGCCTTGCTCTGAGCGCGCAAGCCTGAAGACATGCCGTCTGAAAAACTGTCCACATCGCGAGTGTCTGGACCTAGGACGAGGGTTTAGGGTTTAGAGTTTACGATGCTCATTCGTGAGCAGATTGGAGCTTAGAAATCTCCTATGGGTGCAGTGGACTTTAATATTCGTAGGACTTGCTTCCGGACGATCCTTGCCCGCCCAACTTTCTTCGACTTTACCGCAGCTATTAGTCTGCAAAGAACCTTGGACGGTTTGGGGTATCTGGATTAGCCCTGCAGTGTGTAGGATTTCTGGGATATGGCATGCCCAGACCTCCCAAACACCCAGACAAGTGTTTCTTTGCTACGAACAATGGGGCATGATTGTGGTTATTATGGATATTTGGGAGGTCTAGGCATCGTATGAGACCCCATTCCCTCTACACCCCCGACCCTATGCCTTTAGCTCAGGGTTTCTAATCTATAGGGTCTACCTGGACCGCCAACGCGTGTACTTGTTATGTGTTAGGTGGGCTCCCCACCCAGTGGTGACGAAAAGGGATGATAAGGATTATACTAGGATTCTCTTATAATCCTACTATACGCCTATTCACTGGGTAAGGGGTCCCTCCTAAGGTATGGGTTTGGGCAATTGTTTTACGACCTATAGTCCCCCTTAAGTAGATCGAATATGGGGTATATGGGGATCTTATTATAGTATACCCAAAGCCCAAAGCCATATTCTATCTACTTAAGGGGGGCTATATGCCCTGCCCACTGTTCAGGGTTTAAAAACGTACGTTCGGTATTCCCGCATCTGCTAGGCCTTCTCAGGTGAAGCGCCTGAAAGAGGGCCATCTTTGCCTAAGTCAAAACCCCAAACCCTAAATCCTAGAATAGAAGCTCAAAACACTTAAGCACTCAAACCCTAAAACCCTTGAACCCTTCAATCCTTAAGCCCTTAAACCCTCAAACCCTTAAACCCTTGAACCCTTAAACCCTTGAACCCTTGAACCCTTAAACCCTTGAACCCTTAAACCCTTGAACCCACAAACCCTTGAACCACAAACCCTTGAACCCCTAAACCCTTGAACCCTTCAAGCCTTAAACTCTGAACCCGCAGGCTTCCTGGAAACTTAAGCCAACTGAGCTTAGCCTCAGGTATGTGAAAGAGGCCATCTATAAGGCTGAGAAGGCCTCCCGGCAAGAAGCACACGGTAGAGTGTAGGGTTTAGGGATTAGGGTGTGCGGATTAGGGTTTAGGGAGTAGGGTTTAGGGTTTAGGATGCATAAGGCATGACCCAACTAAACTCCATCATAATCTTTACCTCTTAGCCCTTCCGCCGCCTCACACCTTGTTGACCCTTCCCACCACATGCAACCCTACACGGCAACGGCTGAACATTTAGTCTAAAAAACTTCTAGGCGGGTATTTCGTGCCACAAAAAACACAAGCCCCTAAACCCTAAACCCATATTCACGGTCTCCTAGTCTCCGCATGGAGACCTCCTGCAAGCGAATATGTAAGGGTAGCCATCTGGTAACCACCCACCTGAAACCTGAAACCCTCAATGCAAACCCCCAAACCCCAATATAGCTCCCATGTATGCATGAAACCCTATGTATATATCCCCTTTAATTGACAAACCATTCTAGTCAACCCTCCAATTAAACAAGCCCAGGCCAAAACGTCTAGCCTCCAAGTTTGGGTTTCAGGGGTTTCGAATGTATTTGTATTACCCTTAATCCGTATATAGTCCATGAAAAGCCATAAAAGACGGTTTTCATAGCACACCCCAAAAGATCTATATATATATATATATACACTTTTTTTTTGTTGGTTTTGGGTTTCCCCGAAGTCAAGAGGTCAGGTTCAGAGTATATCAGAACCCCCAAAATGGAGAATCAACTGGACGAGCAAATGGAAACAGAAGGGAAAGTGTGGTTATGTAGAGATCTTTAGGGCGTCGGGTTACTTGCAGGGTCAGGAGAGAGCTTACTAGGTCAGGAGTGGGGATCGCTTGGGTTCTTATATATATCTATGTAAGGCTCGCAGGGGTTACTGGTATACTGTATCCTTACTAAGTCTCTCTCTCTCTCTCTCTTTCTCTCTCTCTCTCTCTGTCTGACCCTTCAAGTATACTGTTTCGTGAAATCTCACTCAGGAGTCCAGAACACGCAAGCGTTAATCCAATCCCGCAAAGATGAAAGAATGCCCACGCCACAATTTTAATCTAGGTGGCACGCTGAGATAATTTCTACCTTACCTTGTTGTTCTACAAGCGGAGCTGTTCAGAAACATGTTGGGGTGCCCTTCAATTGCCTCCCAGGAATGGCTCAGTAGGCCAGATATCGAGATAGTGACTTACAGATTCAACATTGAAGCGAACCATGCTTAACATTCAAGGATCATCGGACGTAGTGAGTGCTTAGGATTTGTGACTTGGACGAAAACCCTCAATCCTAGCTGCATACCAGAATTGTGGCACCCTGCATAAGTCCAACTAGGGGAAGCTGAAGCAGGGTCAAATGCCCAGTTCCAGTGGAGTAGGTACTAAGTCCTACTATGAACCTTCCAGCAGTGGCGCTTCACCCTATTCCCGAAACAACCCAGTAGTTTCTTTCCATTGTCTTTGCCATTTTCGATGCATATGGATGTTTTGGGGGCTCTCCATAGGAGGGCTCATAATGTTTTGGGGTCTAGATTGCATTCCTCTATTCATGGAAACTACGATATGGAGTGAAGTGCTATTCAGGGTTTAGGGTTTTGAGCATAGCTTTTTATGCTTGCTTCCCACCATTCAAGTACACAGTAAAAGGTGCTTAATTACCAGGGCGCCAGCGCGGGCAGAGATCCTGGGTTAGCTCCCTGAAGCCCAAACCGTAATCCTCGAGAGCTCTAAATCCCAGGCCCTGACCCTAAACAACTTAAACCCCCAAACCGTAAACTCCCTAAACTCCCAGCGCCCAAACCTAGACCCTAAAGTATCGAATCCAAAGCTCAAACTATCCCAAACCCAAAAGTTTACACCCCAAGCCTTACTGGGAGTCTCCGAAAACATTCATAGCCGCAAGACTTCATTGTCCTTGTTACAGGCTCCCCCAAACAGGGATCGCTAGTTTTTGGAAGTCCTTGGGTCATATCTCCCAAAGCCCCAACCGCTAAACTCTAAACCCTATATACCCTAGACCTTGTATCCCCAACTTATGCCCTAAACCCTAAACCCCAAATCTTAAGTTTGTGGGAAGTCAGGGAACTGACCGCACAGGCCTTGGTGGCTGCCAAGTTTACCGGGGCGTCCCTGGATAAGAAGGAGTTCGACCCAGCCAAGGCCCAACAGCTTATTGAGGTGGGCTTTTCGGGATCGTAGGGTTCTTAGGGTTCTTAGGGGTCAGAGTTTTCAGGGTTTAGGCAGCTTAGTTTGGGGTATGATAGGGTTTAAGGGCTTAAGGTTTAGGTTTTAGGGCATAATAGCGTTTAAGGGTTGTTTTAGAGTATTCAAAGTTGCGGGTCTTATTGCAACTGCATAGGGTTTTGGGGGAGTCATCTGGTCTATAAGATTCTTGAGGGTTTAGAATCGGAGAATTCAGGAAATTGGGAGGCTATGTAAGTGTGAGTTTATTCAATCCTGAGGGCTTAGGGTTTAGGGGTTGGAGCTCCCTTGGCCTAGACTTTGCCTGGACCCTACACTAAACCCTCAAAGTTGTAGCATTTGAGAATACCTGAACCCTACTTGAGGGTTATGCCCCTTATATGCATCCACGCTCTGTGTAGCCAGACCCGTCCATGGCATGGTCCCCGCCTGCAGATAAGGCCATATCTATCATTCCTGGCTAAACCTTAACCCACATCCCCAAACCCCAAACCGCCTGAAATCCTAAACAGAAACCCTAAGCCCTACCCCCTGAAAGCTAAACCCGCACAAGCCCTGTATAAACTCCACGCCACAAGACCCAGACCACAGGACCACAGAAAGGCTACCTCCAAAAGCCTTCTGTATAATTCCATAAAAAATCAGTAAAACCTTCTGGCATCCAGAACACCTCTTTGACCGGGTGGCACCTTGGAGTAGTTTTTCGTTTGCCCTTCTTGTCTGACAAGGGGACACGTTCACGAATATTTTCGGGGGGCTTCAAAGCATCACCCACTGAAGCTTTACAAGCCTTCTATAACACCCATGACCCTTCTGTAAGCCTTCTACAGAACAGGTATAAGCTTCCTATAAACATTTGCAAACGGGGCTGGATGGAGGAAATCATGCACCGCCTTGCACAAACTCCGCAACCCTAAACCCTGAACCCCTAGAGGCTAACAGAGAGTGTTTTGGTGCAAGGCATTGGTCATGTGTTCTGGTTGGCTGCATGCCATGTTACTATAGATATTTAGGGAATGTGCACCAATTATTGCGTGGTGCAAGGTTCCGTCTGTTGACTTGATGCCGAAGATCCAACGACCTTCTCCAATTTAAGAAAATCCCCTTCGGAGCCTATTGAGTATCGGGCACTTGGATATGTAGCCTACCCTTACCAAGTTCTAGACGATTTAGGGTTTATTGTTTGAGAGCGCGCATCAGAAAAGCCTGGTATCAAAGTAATTGCGCGTGAATCCTCAATCCGCCAGGTTTGACTTTGCAAAAAATGTTGAATTCAAAATGATCGTTGCCGTCATCAAGTTTTGCGGGGGAGCAGTCTACGCGATGTACAGGCATCACCGATAGCAGTTGGCTGGAGCTCAATTTGATGACCCAAAATGCAGGACCCAATGGCTAGCCTCGATGCCTTACTTGTAGCCTTATAGCTGATAATTTCGTGCAAGCACGGTAGGCCCTGAAACCTGAAGCCTTCAATCTTAATTAAACCCGAAACCCCAAACCCTAAAGATCCTAAACCCTATTAACCCTTAAACCCTGAAACCCTGAAAACCCTAAACCTTAAGGCATAAACCCTTAACCTGAAACCTTAGACCCTGAAGCCAGGCCCCAGCCCCCAAAGCACCCAAAGCCAGCAATCGTGAGCCCCAAACTCTGACCCCCAACACTATTGGGTTGCTGTTCAGGAACAGAAATTGGGGCTCAGGGTTTAGGGTTTAGGGTTTGGGTTTCAGGGTTTCAGGGTTTAGGGTTTGGGGTTTAGGATTTGGTTTACTGTGCTGGAGCTCAAACTGAGCTACCAGCATGGGGAAATTGGAAGAGAAAATCGAAACTTCTATTTAGGGCTTAGGGTTTAAGTTACCATAGTATGAGTATACATTCGGGGTTTCAGGGTGAGCGTTGAAGGATTGAAGGCTTAGGGTTTGGGGCCTATGGAGTTCAGGGTTTAGGGCTTGAGCATATTATTTGTAAATAGTGAACAATGACCTTGATATGGTAACTACATTTGAGTTCCTTCACAGCAACCCAGACTATGCCCAAACCCCTAAACTCTGCGCGCTGTCGAAAGCCGCAAACTGTTCAGGACGCAAAGAAGCCGGACTTCGCTTCCAAGAATCCCTCCGGGAAGGCTTGGGCGTCTCTTGTGCTTGGTTTAGGGTTTAGGGTTCAGGGTGTAGGTTGCAGGGTGTAGGGTGCGGGGTTTAGGTGGGCTGGGCTGTAGAGTTTAGAGCTGGGTGGAGTCGGTTGAGCGCTTAGGGTTTAGGCTTTGGGGCTGCAAGGCTTATGGCTTCGAGTTTAAGGATCTTACGCCTTGCAGTAGCAAGACTCAAAGGTGTTTCAGCGCGGAAGTCCTATTACCTCTTGTCGTAAGTGTAACTGTTAGCGATTTGGGGTACGCAAGAGGAATTTCAGTTGAGTAGTTTCCCCCCAAGTAAACCTTAGGCACATTCCATGCAAGGCTTATGTACTTTCCAGTCTCCCCATAGAAGCCGTACCCACGTCCTGTCTCAGCCTTATGCAAGCCTCACGTAAGGGACCCACCTTGCAACTGACCACCTGAAAACTGATTTACCCCATGAACCCCATGAAGCTGCAAAAAGGGGTTTGGGAACGGCGTTGCCGAGACTTCTTGACAAAATCACGCCCTGTTCTCTTGATGCAATAGAAACGCACAAAATGTACAGCATTTGTCGTCATTGCATTGCACCGTGAAGGCCAAACTGGCCCAACAATTCTTGAGGGATGACACCATTTACGGTCAACATCGTCCAACCAAAATCCCGACGGATTGCGCTGTGACTGCCAAAGCGGCCCCGCCAGTCTTGAGAATATCCCTATAAAACCCCTATAGCCTCCGTAGTTTCCATGTTCCTTTGCACTAGAACCCCATAAAATCAGAAATCATGCCGTGACGCGCCGAACTGTCCCAGGAAGCCTTGCCGAAACCCAGGCCCCAAACACCCCGCCGCAGCCCCGAAACCCAAACAAAATCAGGTTAGGGCTTGGGGATTCTCAAGCTTAATCACAAATCCCAAGAAACCAAACCCAACACCAAAGCACAACAACCACACAAACCTACGCCCCAAGCCCCCCAGTTCAAAGCTCCGCCTTCACCATGCTCAAGGCACCAGAGTAGTATCTTATTTGGGGACATTATATGATACCATTATTACCCCAATAATGGAGAATCAAATGGAAAAGAAAATGGAAAATGAAATGGAAACTGGGATTATGTAGGGGTTAAAGCTGTTGCCAACTGCAAGACTCTAGGCCCACCGCCCCGAACTCGAGACCCCGCAAGCCAAACCTCACGCCCCATTGCTGCCATACCCAGAAACCAGGCAAATCCGAGCCTGTAATACTTGCCCGACACACCCAAGCTTTGAAAGTGCAAACGGGGTTCTGCACAACCTGGACACGCACATGGTGTAAGCACGGTGTTGCGGGACGTCATTCAGAATTTGGAGCGAATATACACGGTATTTCTCTTAGCAACCTGTCCGCTTCTGTGTAGACGAACCCTAAACCCTAGAATGCTCTCTACTAAGGGCTTGGCCAGATGTAGCCCTCTCGTGAAGCTGGGATCTCTCTTGCAGTCCTTCTAGTGTGAGTGGAGACCCCAAGCCCCACAAATCTCAAACTCTAAGACTCTAAGCCCAACTCCCACATTTGGAGGCCGAAGTCCTAAGCCCTAAGTCCGAAACTTTGAGCCGAACTCCTCAACCTTGGGTCTTCAATCCGAGATGCTGCACATTAACCCCACCCCCCCAACCTGAGAGAAGCTGAGATTGTGAAAGTGGATCTGCGCAAAATTCTGAGCACATGTCAGTATACGACCCAATTTTTATGTTGTCCGAGCAAAAAGCTTTCAAGCCCAAATCTTGCACGGAGCCTCTTCTTCCAGAATCACGACCAAACTGGAGAAACGATCAATCATAGTTTAAAGTATGCTTATAGTGCAAAAACGGCAGAAGCCTCGGTTGCCACTACCTTGACATCGCATGCACAAATCTAAGCCTGAAACCCTGAACACTACCTGAACCCCGAAGGCATGTAGAACAATCGCCTTTTGGACTCGTTGTTTGGATTTTGGGCCAGCCATTTTTTGACCTACTTCCTAAACCCTAAACCCTAAACCCTAAACCCTAAACCCTAAACCTAAGCCCCTAGAGCCGGATCCCCTGAACCCTAAACCAGGTCCCCTATCTGGAGACCCCCTTCGGAGTTCTGTTTTCCTCCAACTCGATCGCGAGGCCTACGTTTGGAAGTTGTATGGAAGTTGTATGCTTGGGGTGCAAGAGGGTTGAGGGTTTAGGATTTAGGATAGGGGCGTAGGACTCAGGCTTCACGGGTTCCGAGTTTCGTGTTTAGGGGTTCTGGGTTTAAGGGTTTAGGGCTTTGGGCATAGGGGTTCCTTAATTAAGCCAGGGGTTGGGGTAGTACAGAGAGGGGAGTAGTAAGGTGACCCTGCAGTGTTATCTCTCTCAACCCCCTCAACCCTAAACCAGTCATGAAGACAGACATCCTCAGGCTTCGAAAGCCTGACATGCAGGTCCCCAACACCATAAGCGATAACTTATAGAAACCTGAATATTACCTCATTCTTCCTTTAGAACTCTTGAACAGTTACAGTAAATTTTTCCCCGATACCCTAGAGTCGGCTCTCACAGTGTAAGCCGATGCCTGGATAAAGAGGCCTTCCTCACGAGCCTACATAAGGTAGGATTTCATGATGTGGGATGTATAGGGATAATGGGGAAGAAATTTGGTAGCTGCTATTCAGGGTTGAGGATTTGGGGCCTTGATTTCATTATGGGTCTCTGCTACTATTTGGGGTTAGGGCTACATAGGGATCTTATAGGGATCCTATCGGGAATATATGGGGATAAGGGATTGTACCGCCCCCTCAATCATAGACAAGCGAACAGGAATGAAGCATGAAACAGAATCGGGATTTGGCAGTAGTTTAGAGGGATCAGGGTATGTGAAGGCTTTTATTATGGTCTTTTGGTGAGCGCTTATAGGGTTCCTTAGGACCTTAGGAGTACGGGCTAGTGTAATATATATATAATTATATATACATATGTATATCTGTATTTATGGTGTGCAATTTGGAGGATCAAAAATTACAATCCTACCATACATGAGGGTTTTGATAAACTAGGTTTAAACCCTAAACCCTAAACTTGGTGGCTTGGCCCATCTTAGGGTTCCAATAACCAGCGTCGTTGTGTTCAGGGGTGTGCAAGGAGGAAGCCTTTTCTCTAACTTCCACGTGGACGGGAACCCTAAACCCTGAGCCCTAAACCTAAACCCTAAACCTCACGGGCAGGGTTGGTTCTGCTTACAGGAGACCTGGTACACCTCCAATGTAGTGATCAGTATGATTATGCGCTAGGCTTTGGCTACCATTCAGTGCCCAGTAACCACTTGGCCAATTTCGAAGTGCTAAACCCTAGCTTGAAGAAGTTTCATTGCCGAGCACGAAGAAGGCTCCCACCCGAATTGCAACGTAGCAAGCCTAAGGTTTTGAACGTCAGCCACTTCTAAAGACTCAGGGCCCTACATTTTTGGAGCTAATGGGCTGACCCGAACCCGCAGGGTAATATGATCTCCTGGTGTGCGGAAGCTGAAAAATGTGTATCAGCTCTCAATGTCCCCGGTTTTCTTGGTAGGGAAGACTGGGCGACTTTGTCAGATTTTTCACGACAAGCTCTTTATGATGACTAACCAGGACAACTTAATCCATAGGTGTAATTACCATGTATACCTAGGGTCCTTCAAGGGTGCCTCTTTCTTCAGAAAGCGTAAACTTCAAGAGATATATGTATGCATATGTCTGGGAATTCCCTCTCCAAGTAGCTGTCCTTGAAGGGGCTTTGTTACGGGGCTGTATAGCTCCTAATACTTCTTGTGGTAACTGTTCCCGTAAGGGGGAAGGACCTAATCTATGCTCATCTGCATATGTAACCTGTCGGTTTGGAACCCGTTTCAGGGGTGCCCTCATTGCTCTGCGTTGGCCAGATATGTGGCAAAAGCGAGAGAAGACTCGACGCTGTATGGCGACAGAAGCTGGGCTCGATTGTGGGAGTGACACGGGGGCCTACGTCATTAACAATAACCACCTTTATACTCGGGGGTATATAGGGGACTATTATTTATAGGGGAATTATATTAGGGCTATATTAGGGTTATGATATTAGGGTTATCTAATATTCTGGTCCTGGATTCCTTGTACGAAGAAGAGTCGAGTGACTTGGGGCTCTTAGGTGGTGAAAGATCTTCTCCGTCAACAGTACTTGTGGTGTAGTGTATGTTAGAAAGAGGCTCAGGACTGTGGAGCCTGTTTAGTAAGGGTTTCGCGTTTAGGGTTTAGGGTGGGGTTTTGGGGTGCACTATATGGTGGTGTATGGATCATGAGGGAAGAACATTGAACAACCAAAGCTCAGGCTTTGACACTTGAGCATTGAAGGCTCAGGGAGTGGCCGTTTGGGCTTCAGGAAGTTACTGGTTTCGGGTTTAGGGTGTAGGCTTCAGGGTTTAGGGTAACTTAGGCTTTAGGGGTTTAGGGTCTAGGGGCCTCAGAGGTTCAGTTATTTGAAGTCTTCGATTGCGCCTTCCGAATGTTGACAGTACATCTCAATGTTTTTGAAGTACGTGATGATGCTTGGTTTTATGGGCACTCTTACTATGTGGCTATGTGTGTATACAAATCAAAGGTCAAGGTACATGGGACCTCAAGTGCTTCGGGGGCCTAAACCCGAAACTCTAGACCCTTGTAAGCTTTCCTCTCAGGCATGGCGACAAGTGTGTGGTGTTTAAAACAGGGTCCCTTGGGTTGAGGGTTTGGGGTTTTGGGATCTACCTCGCACGCATCACAGTCCTTGCTTTTAACACATTGCATGTTCCCATATGAGCTATAGTCTGTACTTCTAGTATCCCCCCCAATCAACCCCTACAATACTGCCTACATACTCCCCTGCACATCTCCCCTTTCAGGGAGTTTAGACTGTAGCTGATATGCAGTAGGCTGTTTCTTCTGGTAAGTGGCTATGTCGAGTATGTTAGGAATACTTGTGGCAATGAAATTTGAGATGCTAGCATATGCGGATTTTGGAAACGTAGGTCCCAACAGTGGGGTTCGTAGTGTAATAAGGGTACTTATTGGGTCATTCCCCCACCCAGCAACTCTCCTTAAAGGGGGCCTTATCAAGGGGCTATTATAATTCCTATTACCCCTTGTGGTAACTGTTACTGTAAGGGGGAAGAGCCCAAGGTCCTTACATGGATTTCCCCCATTTTGGGAATTCAGGCCGAGTCCCTTTTGTTTCTAATGGCTTTAAGGCCACATGAGCTGTAGTCTAAA
>CAJNIZ010045161.1:0-10166 GCA_905231905.1 Symbiodinium pilosum | reverse complement strand
GATTCCTGAACGATTCGGTTCGTACAGTTCGGTTCGCGGGTTCGCGGTTTGGTTTGGAGGTCATCCTGACAGGTTTCCCCGAGCCCTACATACTAAAACTGTATCCCTGAACCAGAAGACCCGAAACCCAAGATCATAAGCCGTGACGCCCGGAATTGTCAACCTCAATCCTGGACCCTTAAGCCGCGAAACCCTAGACCCTACTTTAAGTTGGATTCGTCCACCCTTAGTAGGAGGCCGTACAACCTGCTGCTGGGTTCGTGGCAGGGGCCAAGTGGGTCTAGGGGTTTAGGGTTTGGGGTGTAGGGTTTAGTACGATCCCCGACATAGAGCAGGATTATGCCCTCATTTTGTTTCCCGTATTTATTAAGAAGGATATATAATCCTGCTTGGCTCAACAACACAAGAACCTACTCGCATGCACTACGGGATTGGGGTTTAGGCTGCTGAGCAGTATTACTGTTCTAGAAGAATTGTAGCGGCCCCACCCGACCTCACCCCTGGTGGTGCTCTATATAGGATTCTTGGTTTATGGGAATTGTCCACTTGACCTTATTCAAATTGGCGATCTGTATATACATACAGTGCTGCCCCGCCATTGCTTTGTTTCAGGTTCTAGGTATTAGTCTCAATGACCCTGGGTTAGCTTCACAAAGCCTAAACCCTACACCCTAAACCCTAAACCCGAAACACTGAACCCTACGCAGCTCAGGTTTTGATGAAGAAGGTCAGGTCGACACTTGGTTGGAGTTCGGCATGCACGAGGCTTGCTAAGGGCTGCGTTATTTGCTGCAAGAAAGTTAGGTCAATCCCCCCTGCAGAAGTTTTAGGGTTCAGGGTTTATGGTTTAGGGCTCGCTGCAGTGATAGCCTCAAAATATGGAGTTAAACGGGCTTTAATCTACCTAAAATGGTCCTTTGTGGTACCCATTACTGGGAGGTGGATTGACCCAACAAGAAAGGTTGTAGTTCATGACTTGGGGTTTCGAGGCAAGATGACAGGAGGTAGCAGGTCATATTGTTTGTATTCTTGTGAATACTACTCCATTCCATTATTGTCTACTGAAACCGCAATTCCGTATATTGTATCGGATTCTTACACCAGGGCCCCGGTTTTCCAAGTTCTGGAATTCAGAGTGTTCTTACTGTTTAGGGCGTTAGTGTTGAGAACAATCAACTTTCTACTGAATGGCCTTCAAGGAGGTCGAGTAAAAGACTTTTGGGACCAAATTCCTTAAACTCTAAACCCCAAACCCTAAACCCTAAATTGTCTTCCTGGACCCCCCCCCAAGTATGTAGAATAATGGTCTTTGTCATAGGGTTTAGGCCGTTGTTCTACATACTTCCCTAAGCCCTCGACCCTACAGTAAACCCTAATCCTGTTAAGGTCCACGCTGTAATTGTGAGAGTATTAGCCATGGGATGTCGTCTTTGCAGCTCATGGCCCTGTATAGGTTTAAAGAATTGTATTGGGAACCCCAAAACAGCGAAGCCGAAGAATATAGCAGGAACATTACATGAGTGTACCTACCAGGGCCCTTACAGTCCCATTATTTTCCTGCTAGATTGTTGGGGTTCCCTGTTTGGGGTCTCCAGTAGAATCGTAGAGTCGAACATATGTTCCGGTGTTAAAAGAAAGTGTTGCCCTGAGAGTCCTTTAAGGTTTAGTTGCTGGGAGGATAACCCAATACCGTGGTTCCCGCCCCAAGTCTCCGCCCGCCACTCCTGTCAGGAAATGCGGTCTCTGAATCACGAAGCAGTACCCTTACCCCCTGGGGCTAGGTTTTTGAGGGATGCATTACGCATTCCGAGGTGCAGGTCTGCAGTGTTTAATTCATGCAGGCTGTACATCGATTGTCCCACACGAATATGCTGGGGGCACTCAACAGACGGGGAAGCACTTCAACCTTCTGGGATACCTAAATCCTACTAGAATTAACAGGTTCGTCTTTTGGGGGCCAGGAAGCTCAGCCGCTAGGTATGCGTTTGGGTATCTTGGCTTCTATACCCTGAGCCCTGAACCCTAAACCCAAATCCTGAAGCTTTGGCAGCTGAGAGCCTCGGTGCTTCAGCTTATTGGTAGCCCGCTCACGACATAAACACTTCCCCCCAACGACCAATAAATGTTAAACAGCCAAAATTGGTTTAGGGTTTAGGGTTAGGGATGTATAGTCAGGAGCATATTCATTCGTAAGAGCAGCTGGGGTGCATATACCCCTTTCGTAGAATTACAACTGACCCGCCCCACTCCGTTTCAAGAATCAGCGCACCATCTTTCAGCCAGCACCGCAGAGCAAACATTGGAGTTTCTCAAAATCGTGGGTCCATCTCAAAGTAAAGCCACAAAGCAGACTCTGATGTTGAGACATATTGGCATGGAAACATGATTTCAGCACATTTGAAGATTTCATTGACATGCGCATGCGAGGCACACCAGCCTTGTTTGTACACTCCCGCCTCCTCCTCGTCCTCCTGTACATTCCTCTTGCTCCCTGCAATTCTAGAGTATGTGAAGTATTACTGCTATCGTTGCACCGCTGTTGTCACTGTTGTTCTCCTTGCAAAGAGTGTTTGCAGATATCAGCGTGTGGGGCTCGCTTGACGCACTTTCACTAACGAGGTGTGCTGAGTCATGTGCCTGTGGCCGTCATCACTCCAGCCCGGACTCGTGTAATCCTCGTCATCATGACACCCCATGCCCTACACCTCTTATTCAAATGATGAATCTTAGCCACAGACCCGAAATCCTGAACCTAATGTAAGCCCCGACCCCCAAACTAGCAACTAAACCATTATTTTCTCCTAAGCCCTAAGCCAGAAATCCTAATTTTTGCCATGCAGGTGGAGATTCCCCTCTTCACCTGGGCCTACCCCGTGATGGGCCTCATGGAGGACTCGCCGAACGCCACGAAGGACGCACAGGCCCAGAACTCAGGGTGGGGGTAACAAATAGTTTATAGAGGTTATATGAGCATATAGGGATTATAGGGTTTATGTAGATAATGGAAAAGAAAATGGAAACTACTATATAGGGTTTGGGGATGAGGGAGTAAGCCAAGCTATAGAGTTGAGGAATACGCATTCATGTTTCTGCAGTGGTTGCTTTTTGCAGCTGGTGGGTTCGTTCTGAACCCTGAATCGCAAATCCTAAAGTCTTGACTCTAGACATCTCGTGCTGCTTTAGGTTTGTTTTCCTTGGGTACTGGCCGGCCGCCCGCTAACAGGTGGATAGTGGTTAGAAGCTGCATATGAGCTCCAGTCTAAACTCCTTAAAGGGTTGCCTATAGGGCGTTATTCGAGGGAGTAGTATGGGCAGTATTCAGAGGGCTACTAGGAGTTCAGATTATAGCTAATACTAAGCACTACCTGTAACCCCAATTACCTACAACCTTGCTTCAAACTGTTACCTAAACCCCAAACCCTAAACCCTGGCGGTACCCACCGTTTTGCAATCCAGTGGCCAGGCAGATGTAAAGAAGGCTCTCCAAGCAACTTGGATGCGCCTTCGGGTTTAGAGTGCAGGTTTTAGGGTTGAGGGTTTAGTGGTTACATAGAGGTCTAGGGGGTTCAGGGATTTAGGGTTCAGGGTTTTGGGTGGGGAATGTATAGGGGACCAAACTCTCAAGAATATCTTTCCCCCTACTAAAAGAGGTTTTTTTTTACGAGCTGTATGCAGCCGCTAGATCCACAGTCCTTTCTACCTATCTGTATATATCTTTATGTATATATATATATGTATAGAGATACTCTAAACCTTCACGGTGGCGTTTTGTTTTTCCTTCTTTTTTTCCGCGTTTAGGGTTCTAGGGTTCAGGATTTGGGCTTCAGGATTTGGGGTTTAAGATTTTAGGATTCAGGGTTTAGGATTTAGGATTCAGGGTTCAGGATGCAGGGTTCAGGGTTTAGGATTTAGGGTTCAGGAGTCTGGCTTTAGGATTTAGAGCTTAGGATCTAGGATCCAGGAAGTAGGGTTTAGGATGCAGGATTTGGGGTTAAGGGTTTAGCATTGCAGGGTTTAGGGTTTAGGGCTTACGGCGTAGGTTTTAGGGGTTAGGGTTTCAATAAGGAAAGCGGCTTGGATGTTCTTGAAATTAGCAAGAGAGGTGAAACCACACGACCGGGGCTGCAGCTGTCAGTCATGGTGTCATACACAGCGCTGCAAGCGCAAGACCTCCAAATTCAGACTGTCAGCGCAGAACAGTTGGCACTTTGACTAGGTGGAAGACACTGGCTGTTGGTGTAAAAAAGCATGTTTGCAACGTAAGATATCGCAAAACATCAGTCAGCAAGTTACAGGACCTTGGAAGCTTGGTGGATGATGTGCTTACGGTTTCAGGCTTACGCATTTCGGTGCATTATGTTGGTACAGGACATGGGTTCCAAGTATAGACCTCCCTCTTTTCCACATGCCCTCGCCCTATTTTGACCCCCCAAGCCCTAAGCCCTGAACCCTGAAACCTATGCTCTTAAGCCCCCGTCCCTCGACAGTAACCTGCACGCCAAACCCCCCTAAAA
This sequence comes from Symbiodinium pilosum, assembly GCA_905231905.1. Lineage (NCBI taxonomy): Eukaryota > Dinophyceae > Suessiales > Symbiodiniaceae > Symbiodinium > Symbiodinium pilosum. The sequence goes on along the minus strand of CAJNIZ010045161.1, from coordinate 5,652 downwards.
CCCTAAACCCTAAACCCTAAACCCCAATCCTGAGCCCAACGGGCCTGAAGACTCTCAGGTGATGGAAGATTGCCTGAAGAAGTCTAGTTTCCTCGTGGGCTCTTCCGTGACTCTCGCGGACATCTGCATAGTCCCATAGCTGAAGAGATTCGGGCTTGCATAGCTGGGCTTAAGACAGGTATGATCAAAGAAGGGTGAATGGGGACAACTATAGGCATTCTGAAAATGGATGGTCTAGGTATATAGCTGCTAGTATGGCTGTTTTTTCGCAACATAGGTGCTATTTTACTTGTTTATGTTATTTCTTGTTTTGCAGGTGCTGGGTTTTAGGGTTCCTGAGGATTTAGGGCCGTGGAGCCGAAGGTGGCGGGTTCATGGCTCAAAGGCTAAGGGGTTTAAGGTGCATGGGTGCATATGTATTATAGTCTAAACTTGTTAAAGGGGGGTTATATAGGGGATTATTATAGGGGATTTTTATAGGGGTTGTTAAGGGGGATACTAGGAGTTTAGACCATAGCTCATATAGGGTCTCCCTTACCTGGACGCTCCCAAAGCACGTAGAAGAATGGCCTCTTTGAGTTTTTTCCAGGGGTTTTGGACCATTATTTTGCTAACTTCGTGGTTCCAGGTCTAAACCCTGAAGCTTAAACCCTAAACCCTAAACTCTAAAAGGGTGTGGGGTTTGGTGCCCTACAGGCACCATATATGATTATGAAATCAAACTTAAGCAGATGGAGCCACAGAGTGCAGGAAGCCCACAATGTCTCCGGTGTCTGCTTTAGGATTTAGGGGCTCAGGGGTTTGGGGTTTAGGGCTTAGGTGCTTAGTAGGGGTTTAGGGTGAAGGCCTTGGGCTTGCGGGTTTAGGGTTTAGTGTTCTCGTGCCTACTTACAGGGGGATCCTCATGTCAACGGGGAGCTTTTCTGAGACTGCCGCTATGCCTGTCGACCTCAAAACGGGGGGGCGCGTAGCTAAGGGCTCATTTGGGCTCATGTCATGTCGGTCACTAACATGCTGTCCATGCTATGCAAGGTAGTGCTTACAGGAATCCATGGCTTTCTGGTTTGGAGGGGATCTCACCCAATCATGGTGACTAAACCTTAGAAATCCGCAACCCTAAATTGGCCCATTCCAGGTTCTGAAATCCTGGTAAAGCCGCCACGAATGGACCCCTAAACCTTAAACGCTAAGCCCGAAACCCTGAATCCTAAACCCGAAATCCCAAACCCTAAGCTCTAACTCCTAATCACAAACCCTAGGCCCAAAAACGGTAATATTACACGCCCAGGTCTGCGCGCTGAAGGAGGGGTTCAAGCACGTCTTAGACCCGGCGACAACGAAGCCCTTCCCAAAGACCTGCGAGTGGTCTGGGCCCTGGCTTGTGGGGTTAGAGCTTTGGATTCATCCAGTGTAGGGTTTAGGGTTTAGGCCTTGGGGTTTGTAGAGTTTGGGATTTAGGGTTTAGGCCAGCGGATCGGACCGTGACAGCTGGAACGACTAAACACGGACCAGACCGTGACAGCTAACACGCCCAAAAGCGGTCCAAACCGTGACGGCCAAAACGCCCAAACGAGGACCAGACCATGACCGCTAAAACGCCCAAAATCGGAACCAGACCGTGACAGCTAAAACGCCCGAAAGCGAACCAGACTGTGACAGCTAAAACGCCCAAACGCGGATCAGACAGGGCAGCTGAACACCCGAAAACGGATCAGACCGTGACAGCTAACACGCCCCAAAGCAGACCGTGAGTTCAAACGCCCAAAAGATCACCAGACTGTGACAGCTGAAACGCCCAAGAGGAGACCAGACTGCGACAGCTACAATCACAGGTAAAACGCCCAAACGCAGACCAGACCGTGACAGCTAAAACGGCCAAAAGCGCCCAAAATAGACATGACCATATCCTGCCAGCCAAAACGCCCAAAATTGGACCAGACCGTCACAGCCTAAACGCGACAGCTGAAACGACAAAAAAGCGGACCGGGACAGCTGAAACGCCCAAATGTGGACCAGACCGTGACAGCTAAAGCGCCCGAAAGCGGACCAGACCGTGACAGCTAAAACGCCAAAAAAGCGGACCAGACCGTGACAGCTAAAAGGCCATAATGCGGAGCAGACCGTGACAGCTGAAACGCCCAAACGTGGACCAGATTGGGTGTTTAGACTTAGTATGAGGTTCATGTCCTGAGTCGCGACGTTTTATGAAGTTCACGTCCCGAGTGTTGGACGAAGCTTGGGGCAGGGTTTTGCATTATGCTTTTTGTCCTGTACAGTTTCTTTTTCTCCTGGCCATAAGGGTTTGGGGCTTCGCTTAATTTGCTGCATATTTATTCTGGCCTTAAAGGTTCGGGGTTAGTTTGGGTTTGGGGTTTACGGGCTTCTGGTTTGTGAATTAGCGATCCCGCCCTAAGCCACTGTAAGGATTAGGGTTTTGGGCCAAGGTTTTGTGGTGGGTGTATGGCTTGGGATGCAGTCTTAAGTTTGGGTAGGATTTGGGGTTTAGGGTTCAGGGTTTAGGGTTTAGGGTTCGTAATGCAAACACCCAAGAATGTTTCGACATCGCATTCAAAGGCTTGGACTTACAAGGGTCAGCATGCAACTTTTCTAAGATAGCATTTTTTAAGTTATCCATCCCAAAAACATTGCGGACCCTGTAATAGTCATAATGCATTTGTAGGGTCCTCATTATAGGGGTTGGGGTTGCTACAACCTTCCTTAGTGTGGTTGTGTTTTCTGTGCAACCTGGCATCCTCAAATGAATGAAGGGATGCCACTTGCCATGTCTGATCTTCCGAACCAAATAACAATAGTAATCTCCTTACCCCGAATATGAAAGCCCCCCAACCCCTCGTATAAGATATTGCCCATAATATAGAATGCCACAGCGGAACTATTTCAATATTAGGGGAGCGTTTTTATATTAGGGGGCGGTGATTAACATTATGTACCTGGAGCATACATAGATGTATTGCTGTTTACAGTGTCTTCAGCTGTCGAACAGAGGATGGACTTCTTTGCAAGGAGTACTGGCGTTGAGGGCGGCGGCCGGCGTGGCGGCGTTGGTGATGATGGTAGCGGTGAAGCAGCCGTAGAAATCGTAGAACTGGTTGTGATAGTAGTATTGCTAGTGATGCTACGGATACTGATCCCCAGGCACACTTGCAACTTACCAGCCCATTTCTGTTATTCCCCGGATCTTTGGCAGTATACCAGGAATATCCGGCAATTTAGGCTTGCTAGAGCAGTGTGGGATAGTAAACAGGGTTTTTCTTGGAATCTGCAATGGTCACTTAATTTCAGCTCCTTGAATTCCTACATAATTCCGTTGTAAACCCTATACTCTATCACCCCAAGCCTTAATACAAGTGCCGAAGCAAACAATGCAGGTTCGATCGATGCTGTGCCATGCCTCAGTTCAAGTCCGTCTTCGGTGAAGTGCAGTTGGGCCGCAAGTGTTAGGGTTTGGGGCTTGGGGTTTAGCCCTAAACCCTTGACCGTAAACCCTGGTAAGTTTGGGGTTTAGCGCGCATAAGTTGCAGTTGCCACTTGGGCATGAATTTGCAGGATTGAGGGTTGGGCTCTGGTTGTAGGTTCGTGTATTTGTGTATATGTTTGGAATGTAAGGATATGGATGTGTGCTAGGGCTTCGGGTGGATTGAGGGTTTCTTGGTTTGGACATGTTTGGAATGAGTGTGTGGGGTTGAGGGAGTACCCTAAACCCTAAACCAAGTGGTTGAGGCTTTCAGGCTTTAAGGCTTTGGGAGCTTGGACCTGAGGTTCAGAGTTTTTAGTTCATTTGTGGTGCGTCTGTGGTTTCTTCCAAAAACTAAAACCCTAAACCCAACACCCAAAACTAAGCCCGTAGGACGCTCGCGCAGTCCTTTGTATCTTGTCGCGGCTGTTGAGGCGACCAGGGCTGAAAAAACAAATGCACAAGCGAGCTATAGTCTAACCTCCCTGACAAGGGGCTGGTATAAGGGAGTATATAGGGGGTTTCTCAAAATTAGGCGTACCATTTTGGGGGTCCCAATAATAAGGATTATAGGATTCTTGGGGTCTATATTGGGGTCCCCCTATTGTGGTAAATTGCCATACAGGGGACTACTTTAGGAGTTATTAGGGGAGATACTAGGAGTTTAGACGAAAACCACCTAGAAGCCAACACCATGAACCCCAAACCCAGACGCCAGACTTTAAACCCAAAAGCCTAAACAACTCTCTCAGCTCAATGTTATGGCTGCGCCGCGAAAGTTCGACAATCTACAATGCCAGCAAAGCTCCCCCCAAGCATGGACCAGTTCCAGAAGTTTAGCCATCATAATTCCAGTGGGCCATTCAGCTGTTGCATATTTTGGGTTCTTGCGTGTTTTGAGTCTCATGCGAGAAGCCCTAAACCCTAAACAACCCTAAACCCTAAACAACCCTAAACCCTAAACAACCCTAAACCCAAACCCTGACACCCTCAACCCTAAACCTTAAGCCCTTAAAACCCTCGACCCTAAACCCAAAACCACGGAAGTCTTGCATACCTACGTGCAAAACGCCCACTTTAAACTCTTGCATTCCAAGGCCAACAATTAATAGGGCTCAGGGTTTAGGGGTTTGGGGTTTAAGGGATTTGGTTTTTGGTTTTACGGTTCTGGGGTTTGGGTTTAGGGGTTTAAGGTTTCGCAGTTTAAGGTTTAGGGGTTTAGGTTCCGTCTGGGGGTTAGGGAATAGGGGTTTCGGGTTTGGGGGTTTAGGGCTTGGAGTTATGGATGAACGAATTTCCCTAACTACCCGTACGTAGATGAACATGGCAAATGTAACCCCAAAGCATATTGCAGTTACGCGGCTTCCTAGATTAAACCGCCTTAAACCTCTCAAACCCCAGAGCTTCAAATCAAGGGTATGCATGCGGTTTCCGCTAGGTACGTGGGGACCCAATTCACGGCCCACAGTAACGGCATAGCACATCTCTGACCTTAGAAAGAAGCAAACCTTACCCCAAATCCAACATGCCGCCTGGTTTAGGGTTTAGGGTTTACGCTTCCTAAGCTTCTTCCTGAGGAGGACCCCCCCCACCTTGTACTCGTGGCATTATAGGAACACAAGAGGACCCTTATCTCTGATAGTCAATATTACTAAGAAGGGGGGGTTCACCTAAATGGTAGTTTCCCAAAATACGGGGACCCCAATATAGATCCCAAAATATTACCATCCTTATTATTGGGACCCCCAAAACGGTACCCCTAATTTTGGGAAACCCTCAAATCATTCCTGTTTCTATGATCCCGGGGCCCAAGCCTAAGAAGCCAGCAGCAGAAGTGCCCTTCGACTCCTCGAACCTAGTCCCCTTGAAGTTCTCAAAGCTCCAAATTCCTAAGCCGCAAACCCCACACTCCAAAGCTCTAAACCCTTAATCCTTAAACCCCTAAACCCTCAACCCTTAATCCTTAAACCCCTAAACCCTGAACCCTAAACCCCTAATCCTCAAACCCCTTAACCCTGTAAACCATAAAAGCCAGCAGGAAGAAGTGCCAGAAAAGCGGCTCCCCAACGAAAGTTCTCCCCAGCTTCGCACCTCCCGCAAGGGATGCCAAGGCTTCTGCGATACCTTTTAATAGGGTTTAGGATTTAGGGTATAGGGTTTAGGTTTGAAAGTTTAGG
>CAJNIZ010045160.1:145134-157564 GCA_905231905.1 Symbiodinium pilosum | reverse complement strand
TCTCTGTCTTTCTTCTTCTTCGTCTGTGGGCGTTAGGGGGCACGACAACCGCCCCAGGGCACTGCCCTGCGCCCTCGCACGTCTGGCATGTCCGATTCAGGACCCAGAGGCTCGATGCACCCGCACACTCGGCCAGAAAGGTGGCCGAGGCAAAGCCTTGAGGGCCCAAGTACTACCTGATCCCCCGATCCCCAATCCCAGCCTTCCCCCCTGCAGCATATTGCCAGCTATGAGTTTCCTTGCATCTAGAGCTTATCAAAATGCTGGTGAGAAGAACTGGCATAGCCTCCACGACAAAAGCCTGGAACCCTTCTGGCAGCTCACGTGGCCCAGCTGGTGGGACTCCCTAGCGCCCTACTCTGGCAGGGTATGAAACCGTACTTCCACGCTCGGCCTCTCTCCCTCTCTCTCTCTCTGAATTGGCGGTTCCCCGCCGGCCGTGAAGGCCTCCCGTGTTGTTAGTTCGCAAGGTCGGTGTAAGACAGGCTGGTCCCGGCATTCCACAATCAGCAACAGCATAAGTACAGCAAACAACAGACCAGTCACGGCACCAGGTACAGTAGGAAGAAATTTTCCGTGTGGTTCCACAGGGCCCCAACACCGGAATTATGATACATGGCCAGTTCCCAGTGGTAGTGAGGAAGGCTTCAAGATTGCATGCTCACGACTAAGCATAAGGCCATGCACTGGTTCCTTGCGCTCATCTAGCCAGTCGTCGTACTACACTGCGAGTCCATGGACATGGGATGTAGGGACACGGCCCCAAGCAAGAACGGTCCGCAAGTCCTGGTCTGCACCGTCGAGGACACGGTTACAGACCATACTAGAGCATAACTGGCCACCAAGCCTCACCTCTCTCTCTCTACTTCCTCTTACTCATACGAGCTTCCATTTCTGCAGCCCCCACAGTCTCCCGTGTTCTCCCATCCTCCCAGCGGGCCCCGCCTTCGGGCGAAGACGCCTCGGCCACGCCGCAGGTCGCTGCACCTTTGGCCTAAGCACTGATTTCAGCAAACCCGCCTTGGGAGCTTTTCCCACTGGCTTCTAGCTTCCGGAACTTGCAAAAGCTTCAGGGAAACAGTGACTTCCTTGCCACGCCAACAGCCATGGCACTTCAAAAAGTTGCACGTCTGCAGAAAACTGTTGCTTTCCTCCCACAACAAAGCCCATTTAATGAGACACAGTAGTTGTGAACAACACTTGGACGCCACCGAGAACAGGAGCTTCGCACTTTGGAACAAGCAGTTTTTTGTCGCACCTGCAAATTACATTGCATCTGCCGCAGAAGGAGCAAACAGGCAGCTCCCCTGACTGCCACGCTGCCACGGCTGGGGACAGGCTGAGGGTGTTCAGTTAGCTTTGTCGCCAATCGGACGGAATCGCTCGACATGCATGGATCGCGTTTTGAAGTTACGAGAAGCATCTAACAAAGGGCAAACGCAGACATGTAAAACTTCTGATGCCTACGTCACAAGAGCAGCTGTGACCATGTAAATGAGCGTTTGCAGCATCAAGACCCAGGCGGTAGAGCCCTGGATGTAGAAATGGAGCCACATGAGCCACCTCATGGTGAAGCGCTTTGACCCACGGCCCTGCCCAGCTTTGGCCGCTGCCAAACGCGTGATTCCAGTTCTGCGCTGGAACTTACAGCGTGTTACAGCACGCAATATGCTTCTGAGGCAGCTGGGAGCGCCGCTGACATGGAAGCCACATGAAAGCTGCATGGCAGAAAGGGATCTTGTGCTAGGTAATCTAGATGATGTGCAAGCGTCTTGGTCAAATGCGAGGATGCTGACTGCTAAGCTGCTTCGAGCTACGCTGAAGAAGGCTCAAAAGGCTGCAGGCCTAGATCCAAGAATTCACAGAAGTTGGCGCGAGACTTCATTCGACAAAGGCGCATGCACGCTGCATGCATGCTGCATGCATCTTCTGCCTTGAAGGTGGGTGGAGGCTCGCCCGTGTTGCCTAAGCGGTACCACTCCAGGCGTCTTTGCTTGTCCATCCGCCTCACAGTTGAAAACGTGACAGATAGCCGTGATCTCTCCATGCCCCGAAGCCCAGGCCGGAGGGCATCGTCATAGAGGCGATCAAAGCATGTGTAATCCGGATCAGACATTGTAGTGCCCAACTCAGAACACAAGGCAACGTCAAACGTGAGTCGCTGCAACTCGCTTCTTCAACGATCTTGAGGCTCTGGCCCCAGCTTCTTCAAAGAGTTTTTTGATCACATCCCCTTGCTCACAGATGCATACGGAAAATCTCTGTACTACCTGCGTCCGCACCTAAACCCTTCTTCTCTGCAAGCTCCATGACAATCCGGAGCTGCTCACGCACCTCATTCAGCGGTCTCTTTGCCCTCTGCTCGTGTGCCTCCACTTCGCGGCGTTCACAACCCTGTCACATTTCGCGCCTCACAGGCTACAAATCGCAAGCATCCAAAATAACTGACGCGATCGGAGCACTCTTGTTTCGCTGCTGATTGAAAAGTTGCAGGTTGATATGACAGAGAAGCCTGCAGTGAGGAACTGCAAGGCTTTGTGGGGGCAGTCGCGTTCAAAGCTGCAACTTTGGCTTGAGTTCCGCATGGCGCAACGCAGTCACGTGGCAAACATGGTCTTTCCCGATTTAACCAGCTAAGCTGGGTGTGGACAGAACAACGCAGACAAACGTACCTGCTTCAACATCTTCAGCAATCGCATCTGCTCCTCATTGAGCTTGTCATTCTCCTAACGCGTGCAGCGTGCACGTGTCGGAGAAGAAAAATCTAGCACGCGGCCTCTTGCAAAGCAGCGATCTGGGCGTCGCGTTTCTTCAACTTTGCCTGTGGTAGGCTCGAGTACATTGCTGAAGAACAATATGCAAGCAACAAATGCATCTCTCATATCGCGCCACTCTCGGCTGCGAATCGCTGGTCTGAGCCCAGCCTACCCGTAACATCCCTTGATATACTTGGCATGTCTCGCAGGCCTTCAACTTCTCGAGCTCTGCAGCTTTTGCCCGTAAGTCTTCCAGCTCCGCCAACTGGCAGGACAGCAGCAACAAAAATCAAATGTGTTTTGGGGCTCGTTGGATTTTGGGGTTTTCCCTTCACAGAATAAACATCTGAGTGGACGGGACTATTGACGTGTTGATCCCCGGAAATGGCTCAGCTGTATTCAATGCGCGGACACAACATACGTGCTACGTGGTGACTTTGCAAACTGTAGCCTGGCATCCACCACAGCTGACAAAGCGGAAACGAAGCACCCTTTTCTTGTAAAAGTGTACCTGGGTGATCGGCAATGGCAATCAAGCTACCTGCGCAACCACTCATACACGTCCTGTTTTCTTCAATTGCGGATCTGCCACGAATGCGGTCAAAGCAGATGTACATTTACTTTGTGACGTAGACTATACAGGATTTGGAGGATAGCAAAAGGGGGGCAACAATATTTGACCTAGACCATTCAGGATTTGGAAGATAGTCAGGGGGGCCCAATAGTACTTAACCTAGACTAATCAGGATTTTCAAGATAGCAAATGGGGGCCCAATACTTTTTGAACTGCGAAAGCTTCTGTCGAAGCCGTCTGCACCAGCAGCCTATCAATACTCATTACGGTTTGCTTTTTGGGTTTGTGAACAACATTAATCCATTCATTCCCTTCTACTCAGAGCTTTTGGCTGAACACGCCTATATAGGGAGGTGTTGTCCATCCACATGAGTGATGGAGAAACATGGGTCATCCTAACATTGGAGGCATTTGGAATCTGGAAAAAGGAGTTATCGATACACTCCGAGGGGCACGGTCTGAGGTAAGAAAGGAGATTCTGTTCGAGGCCTCTGCCATTACAGATTCTGCCCAGTGCAAACGTGGGCGCCCTACCCGATTTGGGCCTCTAGTATAGTGGTATTGGCCCGAGGGCATAAATGTAGCGGAGAATTCAAGAGAATGAGGATGTCGGAATAGATGGCCTAAAAGAGTGAGCCGATTCTGTGAATAAATTTGCGAAGGGGTGATAATTTTGGAGGAATCAAAGGAGAGGGAGGGAAGCTAGATAGGCATTAGAACATTCCTCTCCAGTTGGATTAAGGACTCTATGACTCTATGATACAAAGAAGATTTAACGCGAAAAATAGGCGAAGAGATTTGAAGTGGACGTGATTTAATTTAGTCAACTGGGGAGGGGTGAGCTGTGAACTTTCCACCGCGTAGAGTAAAATCGATTGGATGATAGATCGATAAACCGGTAATTTCCAAGAGGGGGGAAGGGCCTGATGGGCTAACAAGGACGGAGAAGTTTGGACGTGGACATGGCCTGAGAAACGCGACGCGAAACATTTTTCCGGTTGTTGGAAAGAGAGTCAAGATAGACGCCAAGGTATTTTACTTGGTCCGAGAGCGGCACGGGTTGTAAAAGAGCAGAATGACCATGACAGCGGGTGCAATCGCACGGGGAGGAGGGTGATGGAGAGAAAAAGATCCTTTCATCAGAATGTAAGCGTAGGTGAGCACATTTATCGAAGTTAAGAGTAAGTCCACGGACATTGGCCTCGTGTTGGAGGAGATGAAGCAGACGGGTAATTTGTTCGGCGGAATTAGACATAACAGCGGTATCGTCAGCGTACTCTGGGTCCCACAATGGGGATGCTGCGTTAATGACTCCGGAAAGGAAACCAAACTGGGAGGTATATGAGGTCTCGACGCCGTGGAAAAGATGAGAAAGGACAAAATTAAGTAGATAAGGAGAAAGAGGACAGCCTTGACGGAGGCCATGGGTTCGAGGAAAGATACCAGAGATCTTGCCGGCGTCCCGAACGCGGAACTTGGGAGAACGATAAAGGGAGAGAATGGAATCGATAAAGAGCGGAGGGACGCCGAAAAAGCGAAGGGAGGATTCTATAGCCGCAAAGGTGACGGAGTCAAAGGCTTTGGACCAATCGAGAAATAGGACACGAAGAGAGTTCTGCTGTCTTTCATAAATCTCAAGGATCCTACGCATAATATGAATCGGCTGGTTAGTGGAGCGCTTTGCACGCAATCCAAACTGAGTAGAACGAATATTTTCATCAAAATAATGAGACAGACGCTTCTGTATTAAGGAGGCAAAGATCTTGTACATTGAGTTGGTGAGAGAGATAGGACGATAATTAGAGAGATCACCCGTATCGTGTTGGATTTTCTTGACCAGCATTACTACCTCGGATAAAGCCCAGGAGTCGGGAACAGTGAAGGTGGAGAGACAATGATTGAAGTGATCTAAAAGAAAGAGTTTTAGAATATAAGGGGAACCCTTAATCATATCTGCAGGAATTGAGTCAGGACCGGGCGCGCGGCCTGTGCTGAGTGACCTGAGTACGATATTGAGTTCTGCTGTTAGGGATTAAAGGTTGAGGATCGGGAGCCTTCCAAACTTTCTCAGAGAGACATTCGGCGAACGTAGTAGCACGGAGGTCCTTAGAGGAGAGCTTTCCATGCATGTCAAAAAGATTGACTGAGCGGGGGGTGAAAGGCTTACGAATAGAACGAGCAGTTCGCCACTGAGCGAACACTGCTCTTCGAACAGTCTTCTATGTAAAGCTCGTTAAGGTTCCGTCTCATGTAGGTATCCCTGGTAATGAACTTGCTGACTCCTTGGCCAAGCGTGGCGTCACCTCCTATGGACAAACGGGTCGCTTTTCTTCTCGTTCTCCTTTGAATCCTCCGCAGCTAGGTTATAACCCTGATATTTGGCTCTCTAAGACTCCTCAGGGACAATCCGACTTTCTTTGCTCACTCCTTCTCTCAAAGAAATCCCTTCTCCCAACGTTACCCGTCTCCGCTAAGAAACCCTGGATCTCCTCTTCCACCCTAGACCTTATCACACAATTCCAGGATTGTATTGATCTCACTATTCCTGAAATTAAGTCTCTCCGCAAGCGTATCAACAAATCAGCCTCTCGTGATAAAAAAAGAAATGCTGTTGCGCTAGTTCCACTAGTTGGTGATGAGTAGAGGGGGGCTGATCCCCGCGTAAGGAGCGAATGACATATGTAGAGTCAATATGGATAGCAACTGCGGAGCCGTGAGGAAGTCCGGAGTAGTAGAGGATGTAATCAAATAACTCAACGACGGCTCTCATTTCACCTGTGTTGTTGGAGCCATCCACTGGATTTAGGATATTTTCGTCTAAAGGGGAATTCTTGACCTGACCGTGGGAGCAAATCCAAGAACCGTCAACTGCGGAGTGAGTTCCTGTATAAGAGGTGGAAAGGTGTAGAGCAAATCCCCAGCCGGCGCGGTTATCAGGACCGACAGTTCGGTTATTTGGACAGGATCCGTCGGTGTAAGCAATAAGATGAGTGGTGGTACGTGCAAGGGAGCAAGTGGAGTTGTTGGTGCTAGCAAGAAGAGAGGGTTCTACAGCTTCATAAAAGTCGGCGGAGCGCGAAAAATCAAACTTTGGATCTGAACGAGTGGGAGCTTGAGGTACGAAGGAGCTAGCATATGAGAATATAAGAGGGAGATGACGAGCGTTAATGAGTTGTTGGAAACGCGAACCTTTGAATTGAAAGTCACAGAGTACAGGATGGGTAACAGAAGCAAAGTCAAGTGTGGTCCAATCAGAAACCAAAAGATCATCAAGGAAATCAGTGGCGGAGGTCATTTCTTTATATGAGACCAGTTTAGAAGAGGGAAGATCAGAGTAAGTTTGAGGGAGGAGAAGAAGATGAGATTGCATAAATTCCATGAGGTAAACAGCATTATCTGTATCAGGATCAGAAATGCTTTGTCTTTTACCCCAGACTTGGGGGCCTATATGATCATGGTCATGATCTAAAGAAGAGTCAAGTCTAGCATTGAAATCTCCAAGAATAATAAGGTGTGAAGAGTTAGAACGCTCAGAGATAATAGAATCAAGGTGTGACCAAAAATGTTCTTTTCTGGACTGATCTTCAGTAGAATCTTCAACTGTACTAGGAGCATAGATTGAGAAGACAGTAATAGGATGAGGGTTAGTAAGTATGAAGGGTGATTTCACAAATACGTGGGGAGTGCACTAAAAAATTATGAGCGTGTGGCCTAAGAGAAGGAGAGACAAAGAACCCAACACCATGGTGTTTAGAACTGGAAGACCCAGAATGGAGGATTTCCCAACCAGATTTGCAAAAAGAGGGGACTGATTCACATTTAGTTTCCTGGACTGCCAAAAGATGAATTTGTTTGGAATTCATTAAGGAAAGGATTTGATCATACTTGGCAGTTTCTCTAAGGCCTTCAACATTCCATGTGGCTAACTGAAGTTGAAACCCTGTAGGGAGTGGCACTGAAACAGATTTCTGTGAATATCGAAGTTGGTTATAACCCTGAGGAAAACTACGGGACTGGGAAATGAGCCTCTTACATGCTGCTGGCTTTGGACAAATCAGGGGATTAGGATTTTGGCCTCCGCGTGTCCGCAGATAGGCATCCTTGCATGAGGACTTCCAACGGAATAGAAAGAAGTGTTGGCAAGACGACATGTTATGTTTTGTCCTTGACTGGATATCAGCAGCAGTTCCTCCACGCCGTGGTGAGCCGTGTCTTGACGTTATACCCACGTCACCTGGAGAGCAAAAGTGCTTTCGGCGCTGAAGTGCCTGGCATCAGTGCATAGAGTCTGGAGATGTCATGTTGACATACAAGACTTTTGGTACAAAGGTACACCCACCTTGCAGCAAGGGCTCAAGGTGACCCAAAGGGGTCTAGCACGACGAAGGACTAGTGCAAAACAAGAGGGCGTGGGAGAGCAAGAGCCGAAGGGCCACATGTTCAGGTAGGACAAGAGCCGGAGGGCCATCGGTCAGTGTAGGAACAAGAGCCGAAGGGCCACGTGGATATGCTAGCCTGCCCGCTTCAGTCAGCATTGCGGACGCATCTACAGAATCAAGAGCCAAAGGGCCACGTAGGCACACGGGCGCTAGGCAACTCTGATCGTTGGTCTGCTTATGCCTGAGGTGCATAGGCGACAGTATAGAACAAGAGCCGAAGGGCCAAACACTGAAGTATGGAGCTTCTGCAAGCAGGCTCGATTCAGTTCTGACGTCGAGGCAGCAAGTGAGTTTGCAGCGGGAGTTGACAGCAGCAGCGCCGTCGAGATTTTCGAGCTTCAAGCCTCCCGCCATTTTGGTAGACTCCCTTGCAACTCTGCGAAGATGTTCCTTTGCATATTTCCGACATACCCGATGGCGGGACCTTTTGAGAGCAGCAGAGACTCCTCCAGCAGCTCCAGGAGCCGATTCCCCCCCTGGGGCAGCAGGGAGGTACGGGCTCGTCGTCCTCTTGGCACGACCCCCATCAGTACCAAAGCAAGCAGGCTCGTTGGAAGCAAGCCCTGGAAAGGGCAGAAGTGGAACAAGTGGTCGAAGCATCAGCAGGACCAGAGCTGGCCCCAGGATGAAAGACAAAAAGGGCAGTACAGCAGCAGATGATGCATCATCGAAAGGCCCGGGGGCTGTTCAGGCGGTTCCAATTAATCTCGAGGATTTGGGGCATGTTGATTTATCATAAGTGTCACTATAGCAAGCTGCTTGGAGGGCCTCTATAGTAGCTCATGGGAAGAATCCTCTAAGGTTGCAATGATGGCTCTTTCATATCCTAAATAAAGTACATTGTTGTAAGGGCACAAAGGAGGGTGTCGAACTGCATGAACTTTGAAAATGTAGTCTCTGTAGAGTACACAACCTAAGCAACTGCCAGTTCCAAAAATATCTTCTGAACCTTCACAATTGTTGCTATTTTGGAGCATAATTGGGCAGGGAAAGGAGTCAAGCTTATGTTGTTGAATCTTGTTGATAGTGCGGAACGACTTTGTGAGATGATCATAATGTTGCCAATGCTCATTAATGCATACTTTGCAGGAAGAGTTTGCGCCAGCTAGGGCCATACATTCAGAGCAAGGAAAAATATTGGAGCTGTTATCAACTTCCAAGTCACGCTTCTTGGAGGAGTTGCCTTTGCCTTGTCCTGTTGGGTCCGGAGGAGCCATGTGAGGATGCTCCCCACGCATTGTCGGAACCCCAATTGTCATAGTCCTGTTTACTATACCAAGCACTTGGGCGGGAGGTCTGGGAGTAGTCTTCCACTTTGGGCTTTTGCCAATTCTGATAGGGTCTTGACCTGGAGTCCTTATTGCCTTTACCTTCCTGATTGAGCCTATCAAAAATTTCTCCTTTACCTTTGTAACCGGAGCCTTTGTAACCTTTTACTTTGGATCTGTCTTTGCCCTTAGGCCAGGATCCTTGAGCTTCGATTCCATTTTCTCTACCTTTGGAGTCTCTGCTACTTTTACCTTTGTGACCAAAATCAGAGTAAGACATATTAAAGTCTTGCATCGCCTGTTGTATGAGTGGCTGAACACTGGAGAACCCCTGAATTAGAAAGGCAGGATTTTCAGTGAGCTGGGCTGAAAGGGTGGAATCCAATTCAATAGGATAAATGTCATAGGGGAAAAATTTTATCGCATCACTAATGGAAATGTTTGAAACATCCTTTGACTGTCCATAGTGGTCCCTGAGGGTGGTAGTGGAGCGCCTTGAGGATTGAGTGTATCCCTGAACAAAAAGGAGGAATGACTGCGTCGTCCGTTGTCGGGAGGAATCTGAACGATGTCCTCTTGAGGTTCCCCTGAGAACGCGTCGATCTTGGTAGCCGCTTTGGACTGAATAGCTCTGAGTTTCCTGCGATAGTGGAAAATCTGCCATACTGTAGATGTCGTCGCTGTCGTCCATATTGTAAATGTCGTCATGACCCCTTGGGTCGTCATGATGTAAATCATCCATCATGTAAATCGGTTGTTGTGGCCCATGGACATGAGAGCTGTCCTTTTGGGCACTGCACTTCCATGACCTTCCATATGCTTGGAGGTATGTCCAGCGGCTTCCCGGCCCGCCCCCTTTGGAGGCGATCGACCGTAGCATGATCCCATACAATCTAGTGGAGGTAGCTCTATCTGTGTCAAGTTCAGAAGTAGAGCCTCTCCTAAAATATTTTAGCCAAAGTTGATTTTTTACCATAAAAGGAATAATCAAAAACAATCATACCGTTTGGGAGCTTGAAGGAGTTCCTCCATAATCTTGACGTGAACTTGGGGGTATGGGTTTCAAAACATACATAATTTCCATTAAGGGAATGGAGTAGTTTTTTCAAACTTTTACAAGCAAAACCTGAACATTTCATTCGCTGCTGAGTGCAAGACGGAAATCTGAAGCTAAACAGATCTTTGCAAAACTTGGCCTGGGGGTTTCTACCAAATGGAAGAAACTGGAAAGATCTGTAGAAGGCGCTCACTTGTCTTGGTGAAAAGCTACTGGAAGCTGCTATTGGATCTACAGAAGCTAAACTATGCGCGGCTTTGTACAGACTGTATGTACACGGGGCATAGCCCACTAGAGCTTTCCATGAGTAGGAGAAAGCTAATTGAAAAGGCTTGCATAGTGTAAATCTGGTGGTGAAGGGCAGGGCCCAAACACCTAATGTAAATCTTTCCTTTGGTAAATCGTGGCTGTCAATTGGAGCCTTCCAGTGAAGAGAGCCTTCCATGGCTTCGAGACGCCATAATGTAAATCGTTTGATGCTTGGACTCTGAGGTCCAGAGGCATCTAATGTAAATCTTTCCATTGGTAAATCTGCAGTGGGATCTTCATGGTCCCCAAAGGAGCTGGTGATAGATGGGAGTGAAGCCGAGCTTGTTGAATCAGCTATCGATAGCCACCTGGGGCAGCCAGTGACATATGAGATAACAAAGGAGTATGATTGGTCCTTGTAGGATAGTTGTATACAAACCCAGGCCATTACCCAAACAAAGGAGTGAAATCCATGCTCTGCTAGGATTAATGATAAGGATTCAAGACTATTTCCTTTATTATTCCAGCGTCTGCTGAGGTACTGGTCTCTATGTGGGTAGAGGGGACTGTCTGGGGAAATCGAGCGCATGACCTGATCATAGATTTCTACAAAGGCGCCATTAGGAGCAACAAGAGTCTGCCTTGCGGTAGTTTGAATCTTGAGAAGTGTGGCTAGCTGTGCATAAACCTGGTCAGAGAAAGAGGAGCCTGCTGACGCTAACTTTTTAGGGGAGCATTGGTGAAAGGGGCAAGGCCTCCAAATATATCAGTAAAGAGTGGTGCATAGTGAAGAATTTCTACAAAGTTGTCTGCAAACTGCTGGAGATAGGTCTGGTCCTGCGCTGGGAGAAGGTTGTTGAGTAGGGCTTCAATGGCTGGGATATCCCAAACTGGTGTGAGCTGATAATAATCTAAGGCCATAAAATAGCTAGTTCTTACCATATGGTCCCAAGGGAGCCAAACTAAGGTTGTGAGGTCTTTGCAAGTAAGCTGCAAGGAGGAAACTGTGTTTGGGGTAGGGAGGTTGTAGTCCAGAGTGACACTCTCAACTAGTGGCAACAGAGCTTCCTCAATCAAAGTTAGAAAAGTGGAACACCCATATGAACATTGCATGAAGACTGAGTTTCCAAGTTGGGTAAAGAAAGGAGTTTGCATCATGAATGAGGTCTTGGCTGGGGACTGGTACTCAATGGGATCTGTCCATTTAGGGAGTTCAAATAAGGGGTCACCATCCGGCTCTAGAGGGTGGACAAGCTTGTCCCACCAGGCCTGGAATTCATCTTGTTTCCAAAAATGTTGGGGAAGAACTCAACTACAATGTTGAATATGCTTGGACGAAGAAGGAGCTGGCACTGGTACTGCAAATGCTTGCTGGATAAGTACACGACCTGGGCCACTGGGCCAACAGGAGTTCATTGTCTTGGTCATAAAGTTGGAGGGAATTAAGCTCGGGTTTGAGGAACTTGTCGTGATATGGGTTCTTGGAGTCTGCTGTGTCTAGGGTCTTGTTGAGAACCTCAATAATTGTCATGAGAGGGACTCTGTCTAAACGTTCTTGCAGTGGCGCGTCCTTCTCGATTCTAAGCTGGGAGTCCTCTTGTGTATCGGAGTGCCAATACCTACGCTTTTGTTTGAAGGCTTGTAGGAATGACTTGCTGGAGCCTTCGTGTAAGAAGATAACTCTTAGAAAGCTGGAGGAAGATGTATGCAAGTGATACTTACGGATTGCACATCTGAATTGGAGAGGTCAGCTTGTCTGAGGAGGTAGTTCATGTTCTGTGAAATGCTGGACATATTGGAAAATAGGGGAATATTGTAAATGATGACCGATCGTCGTTGCTGTTCAGACTCAATCGCATTGAGTGTCTGAGAGCCCAAGAAGTTGTTGAGTTCTGATCTCTGTATTCTACTGGTGACTTCTTGTCTGATATGCTTGTTAAGGAGGTCAAAGGAGGGCTGGACTGTGGTATCATGGTAGTGTTGAATGGTGTCTTTGATATTCTCAAGGGTAACTGAGTCAGGCAGGGTAACTAAAAACCTAAGCCCAAACAGGGTTCGGTCTTTTTCCTTCTCAACTTGAGCCTTAG
>CAJNIZ010045160.1:132720-145034 GCA_905231905.1 Symbiodinium pilosum | reverse complement strand
ATGTTGATTCTAGATATGAGGTTAACCTAGCAAAAAGGCTTCCGTCAAATAATACGTAAAGGTCCTTGCCACATACTACTATACTCGGCTAGTAGGACGCGATGGCGTCGACAACGACGACCACGAGGACAATGAGGACGAGGACCGACAATGACCACGACTGCTGGTGCTACTACTCCGCCACTTCAATACTAAGACATGAGACAGTCTCAGAGTTCATCTGTGCCTGCTCGTCAGTCATGCCACCAGGGATTGTCACCTTGCTCAAACTCGCTCTGGCACTTGTCGGCAAGACCTCATTCCGCCTGCTGAACTTCCTGGACGACTTCCGGCTTCTTGCCCTAGCAGGGTCCAGCAGGGTCGGTTTCTTGAGAGAAAACATCAACTTTTAAACTTCTTTTAGCCCTCGACCGTCGACTGCTCCAGCGCGCGCTTCAACTCAGCGCTGAGGTCGGCAGCCTGCTCAAATGTTGCTCTGTTGGGAGGCACTTTTGAGGCACTTGGGCTCCTTTTTGCGCTCAACTTCCAGCTCTTTTTTCAAGAGCTCAATCTGCTCCTGAATGCCAGGAATGCCAGACTGTCTTGGATGCTACGGCTTAGAGGCTAAGCAGCGAGTTAGCCGTTTCACTGTTGCGAGGGTCTGCGCCCAGGCACGCAGCCGGTATCAAGTTTATCCGCAAAAAGGGGCACTTGCGAATGTACCCGCGTGGTTTAAACCCGGCACTTCGTAGACACATGTACTATCTCTTGATGAATGCATGCAAGACAAACCTATGGCATCTGAGCTAGGAGGCTTTCAGCCGGAAAGTTTATCTTTAGGATGGTCATGCCGTGCAGATAGCACAGCCATTCTTAACTCCTGGCTGAAAATCAACGTGCCGCCGCCGATGAGCTGTGGTGTGGCTCGAAGAGCTGCTCTTGGCGTGTGGGACACAGATCGACACCAAGCTACAAGAGACTTTGCAGCACCCCCAGGCAAAAGATGATGTGCCGCTTCTGTGGGTGGCATGACAACACAGCAACATATCAACATGTACAGCGCGTCCTGTGCTTTCTGGAGCATTTCTTCGAGCTCTTCCCGTTTGCGGCGTTCCTCCTGCGAAGCTACGAAGCTGGAAAGCAACGCTACTAAAAAAGGCCAATGTAAAAGAATGAAAAAACAGAACAAACTCATCATTTGTCGTTATTTCTTCTGGCCTCCAGCTCGGCACTGAGCCTGCGGAAGGCTTCGCCGTCCACCTGAGGTCACTCTGACAGTCTGACAGTGACACTCCGCTCCTCCTCTCCTTTCCTTTTGTCTCCAACTCTGTTCCTCTTGACTCTTGCTTTCTCCGAGTCCCCAAACCGTCGGCTTGCTTTCAGCTTTTACTGGCGCCTGCGATTCGCACGCGGGCAAAACACAGCCAGCTCACAGCAGGCTGAGATCCTTACAGGGCTCTTCTGCTTCTTCAAAGCTGCGATCTCTTTCTGCGCCTCTGGCAGGTGCAGGCGGGTCTTCTGATCCGTCAGATGGTCAGACTCTCAGACCTCCTTTAGCCTGTTCTCCAGGTCTTCGATTCGCTTTTTTGCCTGGAGCCATGAAAAGATTCTCAACAGATCCCCTCGGGCATACAAAACCATCTGAGATTCGTGCGGCTTGAAGCTCAGCATCTCAGCGAATGGCAAAGCTTTTGCGTTAAAGCTGTCAAGACTAGGAGCAAGTCACTTCCAAGGAGCTCAGCTGTTCAGATGCATCCCCTGAAGCAGAAGCTTGCTGAAGCTGCTTCTTCAATCTCAGTGGAGCGGAAGGCTTTCAAAGTCTTACACTCCAGTGCGAGTTTTTGGGCAAAAAGCTGCGCGATCATCTCCTCCAGCTTCACCCGCTGCTCTTCGCCTGGAGTTTCAACCATTGAGAGAAGGCTGCGCCTACTTGATCCGGGCTCCCAAACTCATTTTCAGTTGCTGCTTTAGCTTCAAGATCTCCTCCTGAGAATCATGAAGTCTGACAAAAAGAAAAAGCAGAGAATCGTGGCTCTTTCGGAGCGTTTGCATTTCTTCGCAGCTCTCCTCCGAGCCGTCGCTGCCTTTCTCGGCCAGGGAGTTCCGATACGCGTCCTTCACCTGCCGGTCAGCCGGTCAGCCGTGTGCACCTTTATGACCACTGCTGACCTCAACCTTTGTGCTCTGCGCCTCTTTGCGCAGCTGCTCTAAGGACTTCTCCATGGCCGCCATGCGTTGCGCGGCCTGGCTACTGACAAAAAAATCAGAGAGAGAGAGAGAGAGAGAGGGAGCGGATGTCTCTTCTTCTTCCCCGGATCTCTCATCTTTCTCTCATCTTTTCTCATCTTTTCTCCCGGATTCCACTCCTGCTCCGTGCCTCGGCAGCCTGGGCCTCGAGCTCCCGGCACCGGGCCTCCGCGGCCTCCTGGAGGGCCCGGGCCTTGCGGAGCGCTTCCTCGAGCTCCGAAACCTTCTTCCGCAGGCCCAGCACCAGCTCGCTCTCCTCCTCGTTCTTCTGAAACTCCTCCCAATGCTGCCAATGCTGTGCTGAGGTGCTTTTGCTTTGGCAAAGCCTGCGCTGGCGTCTGAGGCAGGCGCTGACAAATCAACCGCAGATCCCTTTGCATTTGCGATAGCGATTGCAAGCTTGATCCTTACAATCTCCTGCCAGCAGATGCCTGAACGCGTTCAGACATGGGCTAATCTGAGCACTGCTCCTTGAAGTATTCCCGCTTGTCATGGTCCGAAAACCTAGGACAAACAAACACCGGTGTAAGACGTGGCAGCAGAAGCAGAATCCAGGAAAATCTCTCTTCTCCCTTAGGGTCATACCAGAAGTCAGGCCACCAAAGTACCTTCTTGTAGGTGCGGTCTAGCCCAATCTCCAAGGCCACTCGAACCATGGCCTCACAACACGCGGCTCCCCCCGAAACAATTTCATGCAATTGTCAATGGGCCTCATTGCTGTGTTCCAGCAGAAGCCACACAGACTGAAAGTAAGAAAGGAAGGTGCATTCACCAAAGTCCAAAGCTTCCACAACTCCGCAACAGCTTTTCACCGTACCGCGCCTTTGCTACTTCCATGACGCGGTGCAGGTCAGTTACCTGGACACGTGTGCAGTTTGGACTTTCACTTTACTCTGCAACGATGAAGTGAATTCACAAAAAACAGCTTCTTGATCTCTTCTGTGTGGTGACTGGCTTCCTGCTGTTAGTGCTGGAACGTGAAAGTCCAAGCGCAAGCCAGCCCAAGACTCGAGTAATGCGGCAATGCATGGCAGCACCATGCGCAATGGATGCAACATGGTGCGGAGCAACGCCGAGCAGAAGGCCTGCTGATTCCAGAGAAGCTCATCAAGGGCCTTTGCAGCAAAATTTCCAGGGCGTTTTTCCATTGAGATCTTTGAGATCTGAGTCATTCTGAGTCTACATCCTCCTCTTCAAGGCCACCTTGCCCTGCAAGCCCTGCAGATTGCCGCTCCATCTCGGCCCTGAGACTGACACTGCTGTTTGCACTGCTGTTTGGACGTTTGGACACCCCTTATCACCGCACACATCTTGGCACAGCTTTTGGGCAACGGCTTGATGCGTTCGGCCGCATTCAAGCCCGACCTCGATTGAACACATTCAACACACCCAGCCAAGCCACGCAGCCACGCAGCTACGCAGCCAAGCAGCCAAGCAGCCAAGCAAGTTGCAGTGCGAGGGTGCAGAGCGCAGAGTGCAGAGCGATGCGGCGCAGAACGCGAGAAATGCAATGTGTACACAACTCGATCATCCATAAAATTAAGAAATGCATCTTTATGAAGTGTTAGTTAAAGTTTAAAGCGATTTGATCAGCTCCTCAGCTCCTCGCGGCCATGTCCGATTTGGGGCAGCTTCCCGCTCCCGCGCTGCCATGCTCTCCTGGCCATGCGCCCTTTGAGAGCACTGCAACCCTGGAGCTAACAGCCCCCCGAACGGCCTCTTCGCGCTTGCGCTGGCCCCTCTTGGGCCCCCTTAAGGGGCCTTCAGAAGCCGGGGCTGCCAGTGGCTTGGCTTCCCTGGAGCCTCTTCCACGAGCGGCGCGGGGAGGCGAGCGGATGCAAGTGTTCTCAGCATCATGCGTCCAACACCCTTCATTCAATGCATGCCTCTGCCCCAAAAGCTTGCCTTGCTTTGTCCCCTGTCGCGCAAGCACAATCCCCCAAGGACGAAGCTACAGCTTGTGAGGCTGAGTGTTCTGGGACAACGTGTTTGTGAGCACTCCAATCTGCTTAAGAGCACCTTCTTGAATGGCCGCACTGCTTCTTGACGCTGATTGGATTGTGGCTACTTCTTGCTGCTCATCACACGTGGCGTGTGACAGCCGTGACAGCTGGGAAGCAGCTGACCTTCCCACCCCTGTTTGGAGATGCCGAAGCCGTGCATCATCCTGTGCACACAACGCAGCGCACACATGTTGGACACTTGAGCAAAGACTTCCGTTCCTGGTTCAAGGCTTATGCCGCATTTGGGATCCATAGGCCCTTATCGCGTTCTTCTCTATGGCGTCAATGTCTCGTTCGTCATCGAGTGGAATCTGACAAAACTTTGTTCACCCGATTTTCCGTTCTCGAACATGCTGCACGACTCGCATTGCAACACATGTCGAGTCAAACTGCCATCCTACTTAGTAAGTGGAATACGCGGAGGTGCCGTTGTGTAGGCTTGCGAAGAAACAGGCCATGCGCAGCTCAAGAAGCTGTACCAAACCAGTGTCGAAAACAGGGGCAAAAACATAATATGTTGTGAAACTCGACCCAACCCAACCCCCCCACGTCCCAGAGCAAATGACCCGAATTCAGCACGGCCGCCCATTGGAGTGGGCAAGGACGACAGTGAGCTGGTTGAGCAGGCGACTTTGGATTTCCTGCACTGTGCAGGCCGCAGCCCGTTTGCTTCGAAGACTTGCAGACCTGGCACAAGAAGTCAGGTGCAAAGGCGGCCCTGAGCCGCCTGAGCCTCCCTCCGAGCACACCAACCTCTGAGAAAAGGGAGCAGCAAGAGAGAGGTGACATGGAGCAAACTGCGATGCCGCAGCATGCAAATCGGGTGCCAATGGCTGCGCGGGAGCTGGCAAACTTTGTGCGGACATCGCCTGCTTCCTGGCCCGCGATTTGCTACTGAACTTAGAATCCCAACCCTCGGCAAAAGGAGTTTAAACAGGGTTTGTAACCACGGTTTTGCGTCTCAAGCTACAGCCGACGGTAAAAAAACTAAACGGCCGAGGTCTTTGATTGTTGACTTCGAGCATCCCTACCCTAAAGTGCGATTGTCCAGCATTGGGGCTGTTGATTGATTTTGGCTTATCTTACTCAGCTAATCTCCCGGGACGTAAAAAAGGGTCCGGAATCATTTTTGGAATTCTTTTGTTTTATCGGGCGTTTTGTTGTTTCTATCCTCGAGGGCAAATGTGAGGACGCTCCACGCCAGAGCTCGATTTTGACTACAAAGGTGAGGCTGGATTTTGAACAGCGTCAAAAGTCACAGGGATTACGGGAGTCGGGGTCGCGATCCTCGTAGCTGTCGTCGCTTTTGGACCCTTGGATCTCTAAGCTTGACAAGCGTTAGAGGTTACAGACATTGAGGGGGTCGGGCTCACGATCCCTTATGGTATACAAAACCATGTCATCGCCTTGTGCGCTGAAAGGGGGTGGGTAGGGGAGGATTAAGCGGATCATATCGTGTGCAAACGGGGCCTGCGCCATCCAACTGCGCAAATGAACATCTCTCTAAATGCTGCCACTCGCAGTATCTACGTTCTTTGCCAAGCTCCAAATGCAGTAATTTTCAACATACATCGGCAAGCCCCAAGAAATTCAGCTCTCAAACAATCCACGAGGATCAGCGGGTGCAAAGGCGACGACTGTTACGAGGATGGCAAGCCCGACCCCCGCAATCCTTGTGATTGTCGATACTTTGCAAACTCTGAAGGATCTGAGGGTCCAAAACGACAGTTACGAGGATCGCGAGCGCGATCCCTGCAATTCCGTAATTGTAGTTGAGAAAACAGATGTTCCCAGGCCACTGTATGTAGATCAACGTGGAACAGTTTCACACGAATACGTTTACTCCGGATTTGGCTGAAGACGGCAAAGGCATAGCGTGTCTTACTGTGATTATCACTACACTTGATAATCCCCAAAATAACTGGCTAACAGCCTCAGCCTAGCTTGGTGTAGGTAGCGTAGAGCCTACAACGCCATAGCGCCTTCATATTTCTTCCCCACATAGGCTAGAGCCAGGCCTCTGGGTTGAGTAACTTCCTGCATTTATCCTGCATTCATCTGCATTCCATATTTGTGAATCTCTCTGCTTCGGCAACAGGCTAAGAGAGCGCTACATTGCAACCTCGTCATCTAGTGTATGCCAACTGTCTGCCAGTGGATTCGTGATTATCTTCTTGAATTGTTCTACGACATCAGGATTTGGGTACTTCCGCATTGGTTTCCGTGTTACCTTGAGCGCAGGCGACGCCAGGTACGGAATAAGGGTCAGGTGGGGTAGGTTAACGCGTAGGCCTCGATCTTCGTTTCGGAGAAGCGTCGCCGCTACCGTTGTACTCCACCGGATACCCAGCACTTGTGCACTTCACTTAACCTCCAAGCATACCCGATTCGGCACTTGCCAATGGGAACCCCTGAACATCCAACCCACCTTACGCAAAGGTCCGTTCACGACTCAAGGGTAGCTAGGGCTTGTGGTGGTTGGAAGACCCGGTTAAGTTTCTGGTTCGATTTCGGAAGTTCAGTCAATCTCACTGCTGCTGGGATTCTGGACTCAAGCATCCATCTTGCGCTGGTTGCACATTCATAGGTTGCCAGCCCATTCAACATACGCATTGCTCTGTGTGGCATTCTTGGATTCTAGCTCAGGCACTTCACACGCATCCAGCTAAGGCACTTAGCACCCCAAGGCCAATACGTCGGCATATTAGCTTTTTAACGCCAATAGGTCGGCAGAGGTTTGTAACGCCAAAAGGTCGGCATTAGGCGTAGATATGTAGGTTTAGGCCTCCCTATTGCTTCACCGCCGCGCTGCGCTATAGCCTTGGGTTATCCTACTGTGTGCTGAGCGCTGCCGACCAACTTGGCCTGCACGGTTTCGCCAAAGCCTTTGCTGTTGATCAGCAGGTGGCTCGAGTGGGGAAGGCGGCTAACAGCAAACGGAAAGCAATTCATTGTCAGCTTTTGGATCTGTGGTCGAGATTGCTCACCAACCTCAGCTTGACAGTCTTTGATTGCTTACCTGGACGCAGCCCTGCTTTGGCTGATAAATTCTTTCGCATCGAAACGCGACTGCGACAAATTGCGACCCCTGGATTCATTATTCATCGTACGCCCCTATTAGGACCTCCAGACGTCAAAGAGATCACTCATTCATCGAAGTCGACCCGCCTGCTCTTGATTTGGATCCAGAGTAAGTTGCCCCAGAGGGATCCGCTGCTGCGTCTTCTAGTGGTTCACTTGAGCGACGGTCGCGCAGCCCAGCACCTCGTGATCGGACTGTGCTAAGGGCTTTAGAGAGTTCTGGTAGGTTAAATTCTGGTAGACCACTTCCTCCCGAACCCCCAGTAGCTCCTCCTCCGAGCCGTGCACCACTGGTTGATCTGGTTGAGACAACAGACACAGAGGAGCCCAGACCAAGGCCACGTCAGAAAACTCGCCCTCAGCCTAAGGCTTCTTTTATTGTGCTGCGCCGCGTCGGCCGCTATCTGTGATCAAGTGCGTGGCTACCCCAGAGGACTTCGCTTCCGGTCTTAGGAGGGCGCTTGCTGATAGACCTGAGGGCGCAAAATCTTGTCATTGGAGTTTCGTAAGATTGCGGACCGAAGCTTCCAAGATACAGCTAGCATTTTTGAGCATTGCAATCGCAAGCCAAATACATTGCTGTGCATAACCAGCAAGCGCAGCACTCCAGAGTTGATTGACAACGCGATCAAGTTCATCCAGGACATTGCCCGGAGGACGGACTATTCTGTCAGGTCGATTCCTTGCTGGTTCATCCCGTCAACGCGTAAATCCTTCGAACTGTGGAGGGTGCTCGGCCTCGTACCTGAACTTCATCAAGCGGATCTTTAAAGCACTGCGACGAAGCTTTCATCGTGGGAGACTTCGAGCCCGAGAGAATCGCAGTTGGCGTGGAGATGCGTGGAGTCCAACTGTGCATCCGGCGAGCCGCAAAGGGGTTGCAGATCATCGCTCCTCCCGATCATCTCTTCGTGGGACTGAGTCCACGGCCTTGAAAATATCAGTGCGTGCATCCAGTGTTTCGGCACCTGCCAACGCTGTGACAAATTTGTAGCCCTTAAGCGCCTAAGGTTTTAGAGCTAGTATCCTGCCACCAAACATGTCATCAGAACAGGCTTCGCTCCAAATCACTTCGTCAAGTAGTGGGGTTATAGGGCGCTGCCAGCTAGAGCCTCCTCCCGTGAGTCCAGAGGTTCGCCCAGCAGTAACAGTTTTTTCCCAACATCACTTGTACGCAAGGGAGCCCATCTAAAGCAATCCTCAACATCCCACAAAGGCCCCAGAAAAATCGGGAAAGGGGGGTTCATAGCCCCCCATACCGTGTTATCAACTTGTCTTTCTTAATCATTATCAGGTTTGGTTGTCATCTTACTCATTAACTTTATGTAGTTTTAGGGCTGTCGTTTGAACTAGTCTCCTCCCCCATTATTTTATGGTATTTTATGTCATAAGCTTAGGTATAAGTTTGTTACCTTATTCTCTTTATGTCGGGGTCTAGGTATAATATTATGCCTAGGTGTCTCTGGTCACGTGAAACCAGCTCGCTTGTCTTAATGCATTCCATCAGTTCATTATTTCAGTTTGCTGAAGCCGTTGAATTCAACTTGTGCTTGAGCAACATACACCAGAGCGATTTACATCTCAAAAAGCTTGAAAACCCTTTCTTTGTCTTCCTGAGCTTGAAGCCGTGAACCGCGAAGAGCAGATTATGCTTGACGCAGCGATGGCAAAAGCGTTGGAGGAGGATGAAGCAATCATTGATGCCAATTGGGTTTCTTCAGGCGATGACGATGACGACATTGAGCAGTTGCTGAGAATGTGCGGCATCTCAAGAATACCTTGAATAAGAAAACTGCCACTTCAACTCAGCAGGCGCGGCAAGCAACAGTCGGACGCGAAACCTTCCCTGTGTTGGGGCGGCACGGTGCACCCACCCCCATCTACCACAGCTCCTTCCCGCTAGTGGCAGCTAGTGCTTTGCTGAGAGTGTGTTGGTTGGTGGCATCTCAAATGCTATTCTGAATATGAGAAATTTGAGTAGGCATGAACCGTAGAGCCCCCAAGAGGCCAAAGAAGCCAGCAAACAAGAAACAGAAAGGAAGAATCAAACAGCAAAAGGCTGAAAGCAGGGAGCGCAGGAAGCAGAGTGTAGTCAACAAGCAAGAGAAAACTAAAAGCAGCAGGGGGGGGAGAAAGCAGCAAGAAGCAGGAAGCGACAAGCACGAAGCAGAAAGCAACGAGTACGAAGCAAAAAGCAGGAAGCGAAAGCCAAACAACAAAATCAGGCAAAGAGGAAAAAGGCAGAATGCAGAAAGCAAAAAGCAGCAACCGGAACCGGAGAAAGAAACAGTAAGCAGAAACCAAGAGACTGGACCTTAAAAGCACAAATACAAATAATTACTCAAAAAACGGATTGCCATGAAACAATTGACATTTTGTATGGAACCTACACAGGTTCGCTTGCACAGGTTATTATAAGGCCTACGTAGGGTCCGCCTAGAGGGCATAGAAGGGCTATGTGGGGTCTCTTGCAAAGCTTCTCAGGCCTACATAGGAGCTGCTTACACTGGTTGTTAGAAGGAATATTTATCAGTGCCGGACTAAGTCTCTTGCATAGCGCAGCGACCATGGGGTCCCTTTCAAGGGCTTAGAAGGGCTCCAGCGTCCTTTACAGGCCTACAACGGTCCCTTGAACATGGGTTTACAATGGCTTTAAAGGCCTACATGCTCCAGGGTTGGGCACTGCAGGGGTACTTTGCCAGCACTGCAGGCATACGCGGCCGTTGGGCAGTACTCTGTGATCGAGCAGTGCAAGGAGTCTCTGCGATTGGACACCCGTAAAATCTAGCAAACCTACTTTGCAACCTATAACCTAAAAGATTGTAAAACCTTTTCAAATCCAGGGTGGAAGGAAACGGTGGGGCTGGAGACTTGGCTTCTGAAATTCTCGTTGCCAAAAAAACCTCCTGGAGGCGGCGATGTGCCGTGAAGGTTGCGAATCTTTTTTCTAGGGGGGAGTGGCCGCCGAGGATCCTGCTGGCGCTTGTAACTTGCCACAAGGCCTGAGCAAAGTTTCGCATGAGACTAATAGGAATCTTTGTAAGTGTAAAAAGGTTTTTGTTTTTTTTGTGTGAGCAACCATGTCATACCATCCCGCTTCAGGCTGCAAGGAGCCTCGAAGGCACTGCAGTATGTCAGAGTACATCTCTAGCATGCTGATGCGCAGGGGCACGAGGCCATCCGAATCCTTTAGCACTGCATTTTGCTGCACAGCACCAAACACCATACTTTCAAGTTGTTGCCCTCAACATCCTGCTACCTGTTCAGCTGCTCGCAGAGATTTCGGGCAGCACGGCAACACTGTTCAGGAACTTCCGTCGAGCATGGAAGATGGAGATGTTGGACTCACTTCTATCTGGCTGAGAAGGCAAACAAGCTAACTCAGTACTCGTGATTCTCACAAACACATTCAAGCACAAAGCTGGCAGCGCGCCTTCATCTGGCCTGTTTGATGCAAGTTTCGCAAGTCATGAGCCCGGGCCATGCCCTTGGAGGCCTGGATGAGAGGCCGGAGATTGGCAAAAAGGTCAAAGAGCTGAAGCTCCTGAATTATCAAACTTTTCAGCTCAGTGTGGATTCACTGGATTTACTTTTTAGGATCGTCTCCTCATCGCATCCTTGGCACAGCCGCTCGTCAGCCTTGCCACCAAGATTTCACGTATTCTCGAGCCGCGGCTGGGCTGCTGGGATGCTGAGCTGCGGGGCCTGCGAGAAGAGCATGGCACATTTTGCCTTGATGCCGTCCGGCAGCGACGTATCCTGCCAATCACAAGCGCAATCGCAAGCTGTGGAAGCGCTGTGGAAGCTGTTGCCATCGTACGGCTAGATTCCTCTGCAACAAGCTCCAGCAACTGCTCCATGACCTGGCGGTGTCTGACACTACACCACAGTCCGCCTACTCACATGCCGTAATCATGTAGTCAGCACCTGCAGCCCAGAGAAGCCATCCAAAAGGAAGTTCCGCACGGCTTGAAGGACCTCTCAAGCACACCGACACACGAAAATGTACCAAGCCTGCTGCTAGCCCGCGGCATCTGATTGTTAGCCATGAGATATGTTTTAGCTCCTACGTCGTGGCTACAGACTCAAAAAGTGCGAAGGACCTGTCAGATTGAATCATGGACGTGTACAAGCTGCAAGTCGCGTTCAAAGAACCGCGATGAAAACCGCCAACCGCGTTGCAAACACCCCAAAAAAACATCTATCTTAGAGACGGGTCTGTTACCCGTTGGGTAAGGGGCCAGTCGGGAACCCGGTGTCGGGAACCCGAAGGCGAGTCGGGAACCCGCAAGGGGCGAGTCGGGAACCGGTGGCAGCCACGCATCAAAAACTTCCGCTCCGTGCTACACAGAACCCAAGGACGACCGTGACGACCAACAGGGCCAACAAACCCAACACGACCGACACGACTAAAATGATCGACACGGCCAACACGACCGACCAACATTAACGACACGGCCAACACGACCGACACGACCAACACGACCGACACGACTGACACGACCAAAATGACCGACACGACCGACACGACCGACACAACCGACATAACCGACACGGCCAACGCGACCAATACGACCGACACGACCAACACAACCGACACGACCACAGGACCGACACGACCAACAGGACCGATGCGACCGACCAGCACGATCAACATGACCGACACGACCAACACGACTGACACGACCTCCGTATTGAATCTCTGGAATTCGCCAATACCTGATTATTTTCCAAGCTATCCACGGCCATGTGGGAGTTGGTCTGTCTAAATCAAGGTACCGTGGCTCTCCAAACAATTAACCCCTTCCGCCCGGGCTTCCGCCACCTTCCGCGCGCCAGAGTTCTTGCTAGGTTTTTAACATTCTTTTGAGTGCACATTTAAGCCACTGTCAACCTATTTGGATGTTTCAAATAATATATATATATTTTTATTTATATGCTCACCCCCCCCCCCATGATCTACCTTTTGGGGTGTTGGAGAGTCTCGTACAGGTCCTCATGACT
>CAJNIZ010045160.1:109826-132040 GCA_905231905.1 Symbiodinium pilosum | reverse complement strand
ACTGCAACCGCAAAAGCAAAAGGCTTTCTAACAGTTCAGTTATAGGAGTGCAAGTTAGGTCTCAATGACTAGTATTATAAGCATTAAACTCTCCCTCCTCCATCTAGAATACGATAAGATAAGAATTTACAAGCGAATATTGAATTTATTTTTCCTAAACCTTACTATCAAAATTATATACTAATGTTCATATAGTACGAACATGCATGTGGCTTTAAAGTATGAATACTCGTATTCATATACACTTTAAGTTAGTAACCAAATAATGAAAGCATGAATTGTGGCATTTCGAATCTGCATTCTGCTTTACAATATACTTATTACATTCAACTAAAATTAATGGCTAAAACCAGGATTCCTAAATGCATGTTTTTCCAGGTATTCGTTTTAATTGAAATCAATAAGCAATAAGTAATCTAGCAAAGCTTCGAAATCCAGGATCTAGGAATATAGGATTTTGGTATTGTTGTCAATTAAATTGAATAAGAAATTTACGATCTGGGAAAGCTCCCAAATACAGGAATCCAAGAATTTTCAGGATTTTGGTATTATTTTTACTTGAATTTAAGAAGGAATTTATGAAGTAGAGAACGGGTATACAATTTCCCAAAAATCCAAAAATCCAAAACTTTTGGGAAATTCCAAAGATTTTCCTGAAGTTTTGGATTTTTGGTGTTTTGGATTTTTTTCTGAAAATTGTGTGCCTGCTCTTTGCTTTATACATTCCTTATTAACGTTATTTAAAAACAATACTAAAATCCTGGATTCCTGTATTCTGAAGCTTTCAAAAGGAAAAGGCTTTATAGCAGCTCAGTTAAAGGAGTGCAAGTTAGTTCTCAGTGACTACTATTACAAGCAGGCATTAACCTTTCCCTCCTCCATGTAGAATATGATAAGATAATACTTTACAAGCTAGTATTGAATCTATTGTTTTGTAATCCTACGATTAAAAGTATATACTAAGCTTCATATAGTACGAACATGCATACGGCTTAAAAATAAAGATGCTATAATTCATGTACACTTAAACTTTAACATCAAAGAACAAATGCATAAATTGTGGCATCTTAAATCTGCATTCTGCTTTATAATATGCCTCTTAAATTTAAATAAAATGAATAGCTAGAACCACGATTCCTAAATGCATGTGTTTTCCAGCTAGTTTTTAAATTCAAGTTCAGAAGTAATTTATAATCTAGTAAACCTTCGAAATCCATAAATTTAGGAATGTAGGATTCTGATATTGTGTTTGATTAAATTCAATAAGGAATTTACGATCTGGTAAAGCTCCCAAATACATGAATCCAGAAATTCGGGATTTCGGTACTATTTTTTAATCAAATGCAGTAAGGAATTTATAAAGCAGAGACCAGGTACACAATTTTCGTAAAAATCCAAAAACCTAAAAAATCCAAAGGTCCAAAACTTTTAGGAAAATCTTTGAAAGTTTTGGACTTTTGGATTTTTGGAGTTCTATTGCTTTTTTTGCTTGTTATGAAAAATCCAGAAAAACTTAGGCAATGCAATAGTTTTGTACTACCAGATGTGAAAATTCCAAATATTTCCATATTTTTTGGATTTTTCAAAAAAGTCAATAGAAATCTAACAATCCAAGAATCCAAAACTTTCGAAGATTTTCCTAAAAGATTTTGGATTGTTGGATTTTTGGATTTTGCTGAAAATCCAAAAATCCCAGAGATGCTCCTGAAAGTTTTGGATTTTTGGATTTTTGGATTTTTCTGAAAATTGTGTGTCTGCTCTTTGCTGTCTAAATTTCTTATTAAATTTCTACTCAAAAGCAAAAAACAATAAGGAATTCCTAGATGTTCAGATTTGGAAGCTTCCCTAATTAATTCATGAATGTTTCAGTCCTTGTAAACCATAAAAAAATCACAGTAGTTTGAAGGGTTAAATATGATATCCACCAAACAGCAAAGTCATCCGTATTTACAGTGTTTTGTAACATTTTTACATCAAGGAAAGACCTGGAGGTAGATCATGGAGGGGGGGGGGGGTGACCATATATATATATACATATTTGAATGTTTCAAGTTGGGATGGCCTGGAGTCGAAGATTCTTGCTTCAATGTTACAAAAATGGCTTGATTTGGATGAGTAGGAATCAAATTTGCCTGTTTACCTCTTGGGCTGTGTGTCCTTTGGGACATTTTTACCCATTGCTTGGTAAGCAGTGGGTCCAAGAAGGAACCATAGAACACACACAAGCAGCAACAGCGAAAGGAAGCAAACCATTTGGAGTCTACACTTATTGCCTAAAAGCTACCAAACATGGCTTAGGGTTAGAGCTCTGCAGCCTTCGGTTCAAGCCTGTTTTGGATTTATGGCATTGGAAGCAGTAGCAGATTTTGCTCGATGTTGTCAAGAGGAAGAAACCACTGCCATGAGAACGGAAGATTATCGTGGTGCATCAGCAACATGCACAAAGCCTAAAACTCCAAAAGAGTGCAGGCGCTGCACTTTCTCAGCATGGTGGCTGATGACCACCTGTGCTGTTGCTGCGCACATACATTCTATGCCCCATTTTTGGACCCGCAGCTTGGCAAACGGCTTATCAATGTTGAAGAGACATTGAAGCTGGCTTCAGCAGTCGTTGCATCAGGAATCCTGATCCAACTACCGCTGGAGCCAGCTCATGAACAGTGCAAGCCATCCTTTCAAAACAGAAGTCTACTTGGCAAGTTCGGCTCTTGTTCATCCGAGCCAAGGCAGTCAAGGGCGCAGGCGAAGCAGATTTGCTCTGACTGCAGGCGCGATATCCACCAGTGGGCTGAGGCAGATGGCCTGCAAGTTCACCTCTTGAATTTCGGAATATCATGGCCCCGATAAATAGCAGAAGAGATGATGATGATGATGATGATGGTGATTTTCATGATCATAAGCACTGATATTAGGTGTGATGGTGGTAGAGCCCCCAGGTTTCGAGATGGTGGCAGAACCCCTGGTATTGCGCAGAATCTTTCATGGACCTGACCCTTGGCTGGTCAAGAAAAGGGAGAGGGGTCGGGGGAACAAGGAATATGGAATTCAGAGTTGAAGGTTCGTAGCAGTAATAAAAAGGTAGGGCTCACGGCTTGAAGGTCAGGAGGGAAGTTTGAGCCCAAAGGATCGCAGGTCGACTGCAAAGCAGGGCTCAGGAAGGCAGGTGCTAAGTATAATTGTCTCAGCACAATGAGAAGCATCAAGTTGTAGCTGCAAAATTCCCGCCTCTGCAGCTGTTTCTGCTCCAGAAGTGGACAGCCGCCTTCCTCGTGGAGGCTGAGACCCGGATCGGAGGAGCTGGGCTGCATCTGCTGCCAGCCGAGCAGATGGCTTTCGAGCAGCATGGGCCGCTGAAACTTTGCCACCAAGGCTTTTGATTCCAAAGCGCTGAGATTCTATGTCTTGCCCAATGATTCAATGACAAACTTGTTGCCATTGCTCTTTTTGAAACGGTGGCTGCTTTGCCAGCTAGCACGCACGTGCCGTTTGCTGGCGGAGTTAGCGTTCTGCAGCTCAGCCTCGAAGTTTCTAGAGCAAGAATTTGAGGAGGAAAAGGTGCTAGATGATGCCTTCTTGTTTGAGCGCTACGACCTCTGGGAAGACTTGAGCTCCGAATCTCTCCTGGACTCAGACTGGTTCCCATCAGCCTCAGACTAGGCAGGCCAGTGCCTCAGAAGCATGGACATGCGCATGACCATTTTGCAAGACAAGCGGACTTGGCTTTATGAGAAACATGGTTGATGAGAATCCAAGGCGCCGAAAACACCCTCAGCCTAAATTTCAAACCCACAGCACGAGAAGATCATAGGCCCCGCAAAAGGCAAACAAGGTCGCCGCAGAATCCCTAACCGTACGTGCGCCCTAACATGGAACCCACGGTTCCGAAAGAGCCCTAGGCTCAACCCCAAACCACGAAGACCACAGAGACCGGCCAACAGATTACACATGTTAATTGGGCTTGGGTTCAGCTTTCAGCGCAGATGGTTTGCCGTGACGCGCCGCCTGAACTGCCACACCCTGCAAAGAAAGCCTACTTAAATGCGCGCTTTTTTTGTCTCCCCCACCTTGGAAGGCAGGGGTGGCGGGTCTGGTAACCCTTTTTCTTTGGCCAGGCGGAGAGCAGCTTTATGAGACTGGACCTGCAACCTCAGGACAGGCCTGTCCTTGCGCAAGCAGGTTGACCAAGCCGGCCAAGCGCTCACGCAGGTTGTTGGCAGCCCCAGGAGGCCCAGCTTCACGCAAGCGCTGCACGCGGAGGCCACACGCCCCAGGAGCGCTGTCAGCAGGGAACTGCCGCAGAACACGTGCAACCACTTCAGGGGGAACCTCATAGACCAACGGGAGGGAATCAATGCCCACAGGTGGCATGGCCTGGACAGGGTGCAAAGCCCGCAGCGCAGACACGGTGTCAGGAGAGGCCGGTAGCAAGAAGGGCGTTGCAGGCTTTACGGTCAAAGCCCTCCCGGGCCAAGGACACAGCAAGAGCACGTCTCTGCTCCTCATCAAGCTGGCCGTGTTTTGGGGCTGGCTGCTTGAAACGGTCGTCCCAAAGACTACGTCGCTCACCTTCGGCCCAGCGTTGCAAGCGATCAACTGTGTAGGCTGCAGCAGCACGGCGGTGCCTGCGACCACCCCGTGGCGGGGCGCCCAGCACACACTGAGGGAGCATAAGCAGTTCGGTCCAAGCTTTGGCACGTGACGCAAGGCGCGGGTGCGCCGCACTGGATGTCAACAAAACAGGTCACGTGGGCGAGGGTCGGCAGCAGGCCCCAGTGCGGCACGCGCAGCAGGTCTGCAAGTAGGATGCGTGCCATATCTGGAACATCGCTGGCGCGAATGGCCACGTGCCTGTGCGTAGTCGCAACATTGAGCCATCCAGGGGCCCGAGCAGGATCAGCACAAGGGCACCCAGGGACAGGGCAAAAAACCCGCGGGGTCCCTGGGCCAGCCCGACCAGCGTACGCAGGCCTCAGGTGAACTGTGTGTTGCCTATTTGCTAGATTCATTGGCTGTGGTGGCCCCGCAGCGGCAGGAAAGTCTTGCCCAGGCTGGGCAAAGGGCACTTGCTGCTGCTACTGCATATTCTCGTACCAAGGAAATGCATCTTGATACTGCCGACGCTTGTGCTGCCCAAGGGTCCGCTTCCACCCCCTTGTGGTTGAGGCGACAGGGGCATGGTCGCGTGATGCTGCGGCCATCCTCCATTTCACAGGCGGTTGCTGCCCGCGAGGGTGACCAAGCCTCCCTTGCGCATGCGCGGCTCTTGCAATGGCAGCACCGCCCCCGGAATTTAACTTCCAGGAGCTCCGCTACCACTGTGAGCATGAAAGCTCACAGTGGCATCGCCCTTTTTCTGCTGCATCTGAGCCCCGCCCTGCAATGCTTACATATGACGAACATCTCTCTTAGAGATCGAGATCTCCAATGGAAGCTCAAGACATGGGTGCATTGCTTTTAACATTTTGCGGTTTTCTTTGTCCATCCCCCAAGGCCATCAAATTAAAGGGCCCGACACGACCGACACAACGAACGCGACCAACACGACCGACACGACCGACACGACCGACACGACGCACGCGACCGACACCACCGGAACCGCGTTCCGCTCCCCGCGGGTTCCCGCCTCGTCCCTCGCGGGTTCCTGACTCGCCACTTGCGGGCTCCCGACTCGAACCTGCGGTTCCTGACTCGCCTAACTTTCCTGTGACCCAACCGCCAGCTTTGGCTTAGGCCCGCTCGGGAACAGCCCGGTTCGGTGATTCGCTTTCGGCCCGGGCCTGGTCGGTCTCTGCTGTTTTTCGAGAAGCGAAGGCGAGGAGCTCTTTCGTCTTCCACTCGGGCACCGCGCAGAAAACCTCCACTACACACACAGACACACAGACACGCTCAGACAAAAAAATATGCTACAACACACTTTCCAATGCAACAAACACACGGCCTCGACCAGGGAGGCCTCGTCAACCTGCAAAGAACAACGAGTCGCTGAGCTTTTCGCTGCACTTTGCGAAGCACTTGCTTCGCACCCCCGCCTTGTCATACACTTGGACAGCCGTCTGGAGCATTGTCACAGCGCAGCGCATATCCCCCTGGCACAGGTTACGGTGAGAAGGCCCTGGCAACTGGGAACTTCGAAACATCTTACGAGTAAGATGCTCAAAGTTCTGCGTATGTCTGAAAGTCAGGGCACTTCACAAGAGCACAAGAGCCGCGAGAAGCTGAGCTGAGCCTTGGAAAGGGAGATCAGCTGCTCCAGGGCGCCAGAGCTCACAGCGACCTTCTCCTTGCTGCAGCAAGCACAAGCAGCCAAGCGCAGCTTGCGAACTCGAGGCGCGCGTGCCCTCTCGACTCATGTTGCACTTCATACTCTTCGCTTCATTTTTCAAAAGGGCGATGAGAAAGTCTTCCCCGGCTTGCTCCGCTTCACTTGCCACTTGGCTCCTGCGCGCAGATGTGGAGCAGCCGGGCTTTCTGAAACTCCGCACCTGCCCCGGCCCCCGCCCCGCCCCCCAAAAAAAAATACAAATGTAACTCACTCCCGCCAGGACCCTTTGCATCCTTCCTGCCTACAAGCTGGAACCGGAACTTGGAACATCGAGAGTGAAGTGGCCTTGGCTTCATGCATCCGCCTGCATCTCTGCCTGCCCAAAATCCCACTGAGCGCCTGACTCGATGATCTTGGACACGTAATTGCAAATGATGATGAAGCGCGTGACATGCACAAACTCCTGGCCAGGTCAGCCAGATCTCTTTTCAAATATTTCCACATGTTTCAGATTATTTCAGAAGCATCCTCCATGATCCTTCGCAAGGCTGCCTGGGCGTCGTGCCTAGTACGGACAGAAGGAAGATACAATGCTTGCAAGGCGTTCGGTTGAAAGTCAAGCCAAAGCTACGTCATGGAGTCAGCTTCGTCCAGGATGATAACCTTGTCTTGACTAAGAACGGGAGACCCGAGAGACGCCAAGATCTAAGGTTTGAGGGAGGCGCCCGAAACCTTGCCTTAGTGTCCGAGTGGCTCTCTCCACCTGCACATGAAACCATTAATGCCACAGTGAGCTTTTTTTGAAGGCTCTTTTTGGACAAGCTGCCGAGGGCCAGCTGCGCAAAGGTCTTCACCTCACAGTCGGGTCTTTTCCGCTTACGCAAGCAGCTTACTAGCGCAGCGTAAAAGCGCAGCTTTGTGAAACCTTTATGAGTTGACGGAGACGTCACCTTTTCCCGGACCGCTGTGATTCCTCGCTCGTCGGAGGCATTGAGCTCCTGTTCATTAGAGCTCGAAGAAAAGTCAAAGGTTCGCAGCTCAGAGCTCAGAGCTGGCGCCTTTACACGAGCCCGCCAGTCTTGTCCGAAGAACTGCTTCATGAGGGCCAGGGCCTTTTTCCAGGGCTTCGCCCAGCTTTGACGTCAGACTTCAGCGCTGAGGTTGATGCCACGGTGGTCTTTCCAGTGCCTGGAGGCCCATAGAACCTCACGGCAAAGAGCATCGAGGCGCGGAAGGTCACGGGATGTGTTGTAGGGCGGCGCATGAGGTTCGGCAGCTCACCTCAGCGTATCTCTGCGTGCTCGCCACTTTCAGCAATCAAGCTTGTGCTCCGTGAACCGTGTTGAGCATCGCATCTCACAGTCGCTAATCTTTAGTCAGAGATAGGCTTGGGATGCGTTGTTATGAGCTGCTAAATTACCGTCAGTCACTGCCTTCCCACACAAGTTTGAGCACGGAGGGTGCGTCCACGCCTGTTTGAAGGCTGTGTTTCAGCGCCGATACCACTTCCTCCTGCGCAGTTCCCAGCTCAGAGCCAACAAAGCGAACAAAACGAAGCAACTTGGCTCTCCTGCTGGGCAACTTCTTCAATCCGATCAGGCCGATACTTTTCGACCCAGGGGAGTCCTACTTCTCGAATTTGAGAAGCTAAGCTGAAGACAATGAAATGCGCACCTGACTCCATTCGGACAGAGCTACCGGCTGCACTAGGCGACAGCATCTTGAGATGCTGAAGTCCAAACCAGTTTCTTCCCACTTTCCTTGACCTGATTGAGCCCAGTCGACCCGGCCTTCCATCAGTCTTCAGAGTCTTCAGTGGATGTGCGATTCACTGATGATTTCGCACCTTGTTTTAGGAATTTGCTGCTCTTGAACCAGCCCTTTGAGCCGGGCCAAAGTCGCCACATAACCAGGTGAAACCGTCTGCTCAGGGTGTCTTTGCCTCACCATAATGGCAGCGAGCACATCATGATAAGCATCAATAGCACTGGTCGGAGGAGCCCTGCAACTGTGCTGTTGCAGTTCACGTCGCAGGAACCTCAGCCAACCGGGCCAGAATCTTCACATCGGATCACATCGGAGCATCGGGCAGCGCCGAGGATGCAGCGATTTGTTTGATCGTAGATGTCGTTCATGAAGCCCGTACACATGTCGTACGTGTGGTTATTTAGACAGGAGTCCACGTAGGAGCCTCTGGAAAGACAAAACATTGTACACTTCAGGCAGTCGCAGTTGGTCTCCTTGGCAGCAGCTGCAAGAATTCGGCAGTCTCATGAGTTGGTGGGGCATGTGCCATCAGTGCCATCCATTATTATTGCTGCCTTAGTTCCGCTGCTTTGAGAGTGCAGGAAGGCGGTCCGCAGTGGGACAAGCAGAAGGCCACATGCTTGCGCACCTCGAAGTGCGGCATGTGCTAAGAGCCACCTAGCCATTTCTCTCCCCCGACTGATGCCCACAGTGGCCTTGTTCTGCTCAAGGCCCGCAGCAATCGCCCCGCGTATGTCAAAGTTGCCCAGACCACAGCCGACAAACCTCAGCTGTGTTGCTTGACTTCATGTATGCTCCCTTGCGTTGCCCTTGCGTTGCCGGTGAGAAGCCAATTTACATCGCCTTCCACTTGGCGCCAGTCAGGGACGACCCGCTGTGTCGCGACGCCGAGAACCAGCAATGGAACCCAGGGCGCCGGCGGCGCCAGCATGCTGTAAAGCTAGCGCGACATGCTCGATCTATAGAAGCTGCACATGGGTCAAGCTGCGCAATTTACAATGATTCGACGAGCTTCTTCCTACTTTGCTGCACTTTTTGCTTGCGGAAAGCGCCAATTTGTTGAAGCTCCCTCAGCTTGCGGGCGCTGTGCGCTGTGAGCATGCCCAGAAGATGGGAATCCCGGCAAACGTAACAATCGCCTGCCAACTCATGACCACACTGGAAGAGAGGACTTCAGCAAGACTAGAAACGGTGGCTAAGTAGAGCCAAGCAACTCCATAGGGGCTGCCCAGCAGTCGATACCACATTACGTGGAAGCAGTAGGCATAGAGTGACCAGTGTCCCAACCAAGCAGTGATTTTCTTGGGGTCCGACGGAGCAAATGCTCCTACCAGGAAGCAGACCACCAAGATCAACTCCCCGAGGAACATGCGGAACCTCTCCTGATTTGCGGCGTCCAGACCCGAGTTCCACAAAGAAATTGGCAATTGCAAGCGAACTAATTAAGAACACCAGAAAAAGTGTCTTCATTCAGGCCGACTGTCCCAGGTAGAATATGGTGAATGAACATCACAACGGCCCCACATGTCTGGCATTGAGTCCAAGCAAAGGAACATGAGGAGAAATGGCCAGTAAGCTTTCACTGCAGCCGCGATTTCAGCGCTGCCGGCAAGTGGCCAATGAAACGTCAACATTCCGACAATGTTCAGGTTCACCAAATGGGCAAAACTGTCTTGATCCCATGGTACTATGACCATCTGCAAGTAAGAGAATAACAACATCACCCAGCCCACAAGCCCAGTGTTTTCAGGGTGGCAAACAATTGTCGACAAGAGGCCCAAGAAAAGCGTGCCGCCAACATGCACAAGAATGATCGGGGTGTGGCGCAAAATGGGGGCATAAAGCTTGATCCAGCGAGACACCTCTTCCCCTTCAAAAGTTTGTGTGACAATGTCTGGGGAATCTCCCGTGTAGCCACGAACGAAAGAGGCAAGGCCCACAGCGGATACGGCTCCCCAGAAGATGGCAAATGCAATGGTGAAACCAGATGCTTTGCAATTTGTCTGCCGCGATCGTAGCGCCTGGCGCAAGGGCTCCGCAAGCGGAGCCATGATGAGGAGCATGACAACAAAGAACATCTGAAAGATGGTGTTTCCGAAGTCGTGCAACCAGTCGCGATGCTTCAGCACATCGGCGAAGAGGTTAGCAGATACGCCCGCCGCGAAAACAGCGAAGAGCCGAAAGATGTAACCCCCAAAACTGGATTTCGAAATCATAGAAGCCATGCCGCTTGTGATGTATAAATACGGCAAGGCCCACCACAGGCCGAAGCCAACGTTGCGGTGGGTGTAAGTTTCCCCACCTGAGCTTGTCAGTACTTTCTACATCATGCAGGATGGTACAAGACATCTCCGCTCTTGTCCCCCTACGTGCCATGCGTTACTTGCGTTAACCCAGACCGCAAGACCGTTCACTCGATAACCAGACTACGATGTTTGAAGGCTGCTTTGTTACTTTGGTGATTTCCAGACGCCAGCTGTCTACATTGGGTGAAGGGACATGTCAAGTCAAAATACGTAGGACTGGCACAAAGATTCTCACGAAATCAGTTTTTCCTGTGAACTCTGGTGGAAAGCCGGGGACCAAGTCGTTCTTGCCCATAGCCACTAATGCTGGCATGCTGGCATGACCTTGTTAGCAGCTACCAGTACCATGGCAGTTGATTGTTAATCACATGTAGTGACCTAGTTGCAGCGGTCGGCCGTTTTTGTTTAGTGGCCTTGTGCCATTTCTCCAGTAGCCTGACTGGCGGCGAATAAGCACATCAGTCTGTCAGTCAGTGCAACCATGCCAAATTCTTGGCTTAAGGCCGACCTGCTTGTGATTGCAGCTCAGGGACAGAGTGATGCTTTCGCTACAAGCAGTTGTTGGTGCTAGTTGCAACTGACCTGTCGAACTTCAGCATAGGATGGAACTCGCTGGACGACTAAGGCTGGGGCCGCAATGCTCAAAGATCACACACATGACTGCACATATCCGGGCGAAATCCACATGCCATAGCCGCTTCCCTTCCCCTTCCTCGCGTTCGTTAGCCGCAGTGGCCTCGCTACCCTCTGCTTCGCACGGCTTCCCTGCAGACTGCCGGACGTGCCGCGTCGAAGCTATCAGGACAACACAGACGCCATAGAGCAGTGGCAAGAAGACGCGCGAAGTAATGGTGTAGGTTCCATTGTCAAAGATGTCACCGTGGCAGGATGTGGTGCGGACATGGAAGAGCCAGTCGCCTGACAGAAGCGCTTAGTGACTTAGTGGATAGTGCACGTGAATAAAGCAGAAGTTACAGCAACAGAGCTGCCTGAATAGCTTCTCAAATCTTGCTCCGTGGGTGCGTCTCCCGGAGCTGGAGAGGATGCAGGAGAAGGCGAGTCTGGCAATGCCAAGATCTTCTCCCCCCGCAGCTGTGCAGTCTGCGTCAGCGAGTTCGCTGTCAGGAAGCAACCGGCAAGCAGCAGAGGTGCTGGCAGTGACCCCGACAGCACATGGTTAATGGACATGTTTCAGTATCAGCCTCCCCCCACACAGAGCCAAAAGGGCAAGCGAGGCATGTGACTGGGTCATGCAGGGAAACGTCTCGTTATGTCTCGTTTCTCACAGAGTAGCCATTTTTTGCCGGTGCAGCAAAGCTCAGACACGCTCTATGATCCAAGAGATGATAAAAATGGAGAAGGCCAGGACTCCCGCGAGTGCCACGCCAAGGGAGGCGTTCACCGTCTCCTTCGAAAGGGGCAACGTCTCGAGCGAGGGAGGCTTCACGTCGAACTCGTGCGCCAGGCCAACGCATTGGCTCAGGCCTGAGAACTTCAAGCTTCGAGCAAGGCTTCTCAATGCTTAGTCGTCTTCCTTCATCCAAAAGGCAAAGGGCTCCGTGGGCCCAGTCCTCACAAGAGAAAGAGAGGGGAAGAAGCAAGGAAGGCGCAAGGATTGAAACCTGACTCGCGCAACTTACAAACGCTGGCGCAAGGCTGGCCTGCGGCACGAAAAGCAGATCACCACCTCGTTGCAGGACCCGCAGGCCCGGGACGCCACCATAAGCCAGGAGATCCTGATCACAGAATTGTCGAACCTGTGGAGAGCTAGAGTCTAGAGCTCTTGCCGAAAAGCTCCTGGTAGACCGTTGTCTTGCGGAACTCCTGCTCAGCTGGCGGCTTGAGGAACCAGAGCTTCTTTCCAAAGAGAAGTGAGTTCACCTGAGGTTCTCAGATTCTCAGACTTTTGATGCGGGCAGTATCTTCCAGGAGCCCGGCTGCATCCACATGGTGGTGTAGAGGACTCCCCATGAGGGCGCCGCCCAGCGTAAACTGCGCGGAGCGCAGTTCAATATGCTCCTTGAAGAGCTTGGGCGGTGCACGGGCCATGCTCAAAGGTCCTTCTTCATTAGGCAGTCGCTCGAAAACATAGCTCAAGTTGCTGCTCGGATTGTCGACGCGACTGTCTAGAAAAGCTACATAGTCTTCCAGAGACATCTCGACGGGAGCCACCTCCCGGAAATCATTCTCATACGGCGTAGAGTACCCGCGCACCTTACGAGCCCCTGCAATGCTGATCAACCCTGCGCGGGTGAACTTGGCCTTGTCAGACGCACTCATTCTGACACCCCCTCGAATGAGCAACGGTCTTCGGGGCGCAAAGTAATGCTTCTCAAACACATTCCAATCGAATTGCCCAACGTTGATTGCATCGATCTCGCACATTGTCTCCTCAAACCATTCATCAGGCACTCCTCCACCGCGGTCAAAGTAGTACTGAGACAGCAGCAAATGCTACTCACATTTCAAGCTTGGGGCCTCTTTGAGCATCGCACTCACACAAACAATCTCCACTGGCCTTCACAAGAGTTGCTTGGCACCTACTGGCCTAGCCGGCTGCAGAATGAAGAGATTGGGGAAACTGAGCAGCTAACATGTCATGTTCTGATGAGGCCCTGGAATTCTCGTCAAAACTTTGGTGGGACTTTCGTGAGAGTCCTGTCCTGTCTCGCTCACATCCCAACCGCCTGAGTTGGGATGGGAGAGATCCGGATCTGAAGGGCCTCTTCCAAGCAGTCAGCAAGCGCTGTAAGCGTAGGCAGTAAGCAGACGTGAGCAGGCACTATTAACTGGTAACCTATCTGAATCTACTTGTCTAAAGAATCTCGGATCAGCATCTTGCCTGCCCCAGGAAAAAGCATAGTGGCATCGCTGGGTGCCTCGCTTGTGGTCGGCCCACCTCGATCAATTAGCTCTTTTAGCCGTCCGTACTCCCCTTAAGCTGGCACTGCAAGCCCGCCTAGAGACTGGATGGTGTCAGCAGTGCGAGCGAAGCCTGCGAGACGTGCTAGGTCCTCGGCAGTGTATCCTGTCATGGCATAGGATAGCCGTACGTGGGAAGAATGAGAATATATGTAATACCAGTGTAATGATGTAATGATATGACATGTCCTCCTTGGTCCAATGCCGCTGCGAAGAAGGCTCGGTCGTTTTCGCCAACAGCTTCTAGGAAAAGCTGTGCCAAAAGAGTGTTCCCTTGACCAGCCGCGAGGTGTAGCACGGTGCGCTTACGCCAATCCCTCGCCGTCACGATGGCCACCACCGCTTCGGGTGCACCTTTGCAGGCCTTGCGCAAAACCCCAGGTTGCAGCAGCCGCTCAAGAAACAAAACATCCAATATCTGTATCATT
Source organism: Symbiodinium pilosum (assembly GCA_905231905.1). Taxonomy (NCBI): domain Eukaryota; class Dinophyceae; order Suessiales; family Symbiodiniaceae; genus Symbiodinium; species Symbiodinium pilosum. The sequence goes on along the minus strand of CAJNIZ010045160.1, from coordinate 118,355 downwards.
GCTAAGCCCCCATTCACCCATAAATCCGTGTAAGTTGTGTCGTTTTCTTCTTGCCTGACGATGTCTGTATCTTTTCAACACCCTAAACCAAACGTGCATATTTGGAACCTCAGAATGTTAAAAGCAATCAGAGTTCCGTAGAGCAGTTGTTTGCGATGGCTTTCTCGAAATCTGTCGAAACAACCAAAGTTCGTATGAATTCCCTTTGAAAAGTGGGTAAACCTTGCGTTCTTGGATTTCCGTTGTTGGAAGGAATTTGGTTCATAGTTATGAACTCCTTTTAGAAATCAAGCTGTTAGATCTCTCTTTTTTGGATATGGATTTGCGTTGTATGAATTCCTGATAAATTCTGATTACATTGGTTCTGGGATTGGGGCTCGTCCACAAGATTCTGCTCTGCAGGAATTGCCGGAATTGCTCGTACAAGGCTGTTCGGAATTGTGTTCCCACATGAAATCAACAGCGCATCACTATTCGCCACCTCAAGGGCAGAACTTAGGGGTTGTCGATAGTTTTTGCCTCTTTTTCAGATTGTTTGAGCCAGCGGATCCGAGCGCTTGTGCTCGTCAGGCAGAACAATGCACACGTGTACTTCAGGCTTGTACTTGCGTGACTTCGCATTGCAGCCCAACAGTCGTTGCTAGCGCAGCTTCGCCGCAGAAAAATGACTTGGTTTCCTGGATTGCCAGCTTCATGACAAGATCCAAGGAGTTGGTGTATATGAATTGCCTCTGAAAATTCCCTTAGAAATTTTGCAAAATCTGGCATTCCTGGATTTCCATGTTGGATAAAAATTTGGTTTATATGGATTCCCTGTGAAATAACATTAGAAATAATACAACAACACCCTAGATTACTGGATTCCTAATTTTGGATAGCATTTTTGCGTACATGGAGTCCTTATACATACATATGCATGTAAAATAAAACACGAAAATCCGTAAGCCGTCATTCTGGGATTTTGTTTTTTGCATAGGAGTCTGCTCTGTATGAACTGCTAGAGACCTTGATGATACGTAAGGTGAATTTCAAGTGTTGGACAGGCATTTGGTTTATATGAATTCTGCTTGAAATTTGTTATAACAAGTCCGAAAATCATGTTGTCTTGGACCTGCTTGGATTGTTCCATAGGATTCTGCTCTCTATGACTTCCTTTGAAGATATCATGAAAAATCATGTCAAGATCCTGGATTCCTGGAATTCCGGTTTTCATGTGCTGGATACAGATGTCCCTTATGTGAACTCTTTTTAAAGAGTAGACGAAAAATACGAAAATCCGTGATCCTTGGATTTCCGCTTTTTCCATGAACATTTTGTTGTATATGTATTCCTTTAAAATTTAATGAGAAATCAAACAAACATCCTGGACTCCTGGATCTCCAGTTTCAAATGGGATTTTGGTTTGCAAGGAATACTTTTCGGATTTGAGTACAGATAGCAGAAAATCCGTGATTCTTGGATTTGGGTTTTTCGTAAGAATCTGGTCTAGAATATGAATTCCTTAGACAAATATTCACGAATTTAATACATCGACTTTATTATTGAATGTACTTTTCTATTTTGGATACGGATTTGATTGTAAAATCCAATTAGAAATTAATTCCCAAATCCGATGCCCGGCAATTCATAGAATTGTGGTTTGGGATAAGCTTCTGGCTTGATCCAACTGCTTTCAGTATTTGATTAGGAATATATAGATAGGAAAATGTCGATTCCGCGGTTTCCAACCCTGGATAGGAATTTGTTCCCGACATTCACTGTGGGGTTCTAATTATTAAGTGTGTCGCCCGGCACCCGCAGCGTGCTCTTCCGTCGCGCAAACATCGCTCTCGCTCGAGACATCCTAAAAACATCGGGGTTTTTTATGAAACCTAAAACATAGGACACATCGCCTTTAAAGTAGTCTTGCTAAGGGGGGTCGGTGCGAACCGGACGACCCCCTGATTTTCTAAAATCGCGCTCTCGCGCGAGACCTCCGCAAAAAATCGTGTTTTTCGGACGTTATAAAATATCATTAAATTGTGGTACCGCTCGAGACAACTCGTTTTTTTTTTGAGCCGTCGAGCATCATCGTTTTTTTTAAACTCGCGCTCTCGCTCGAGACGTCCTCGAAAAATGAGCGTTTATATATGGATGATGGATCCAACAGAGAGGCGAGATCGCCTTTAAAGTAGTCTTGGTAGGGGGGGTCGATATCGAATTGGTCGCGCTCCGATTTTCAAAAATCGCGCTCCCCTCAACATTCCGGATTTTGCGTTTTCAAAAATTGCGCTCCCGCGCGAGACAACTCCATTTTTTTGACGTTTTGATCACATTCGTATCTTCAAAAATCGCGCTCTCGCTCGAGACGGCCCCGAAATTTCGTCGATTTATCGTCATCTAAATCGGTCAAAATTGCGCTCCCGTGCGGAGCATTCGGAAAATTTTGATGATTTATCTTCCAAAATCACGCTCCCGCTCGAGACTCGAGACGTCCTCGAAATTTCGTCGATTTATCTTATCAAGGGTGATGTTCTTGGGGGGATGTTTCCGTATAGGATTGGTATAGGATTCGCCGAATTCGTCGTTCCAATTTAGATCGTTTAGGGAACGATTTCTATACCAATTCTATACCAAACTGATCCGCTCAAGATCGTTCTCTTTTGATCAAAATCGCGCTCCCGTGCAGAGCGTCTTGAAAATTTCGAAGAAAATCGCGCTCCCGTGCGGAGCATCCTGAAAATTTTGATTAAAATCGCGGTCCCGTGCGGAGCATCCTGAAAATTTTGAAGAAAATCGCGCTCCCGTGCGGAGCATCCTGAAAATTTTGAAGAAAATCGCGATGTTGATGAAAATCGCGCTCCCGTGCGGGGCATCCTCAAAATTTATCGACTCTTCGCTCAAAATCGCGTTCCCGTGCGAAGCATCCTGAAAATCTTAAGGAAAATCGTGCTCCTGCGCGGGGCATTCTGAAAATTCCGTTGACTGTCTGTTCAAAATCGCGCTCCCTTGCGGAGCATCCTCGAAATTCGGTCGATTTTTCATTACATATGACTTTGTATACATACATTCATACATACATACATACATACATAATCATACATACCATACAAACAAACAAACAAACATACATACATACATACATACATGCAAATCCTTTTGCAGGCAGGATAAGGTTCAAAATTAATTTGTGTCAGTTTGCAAACATCAACCTCATCATTCATTGGTAGGTGATGAATGCAATTGAATAATTAGCAGTTCTGCCAGGAGAAAGGTGCGCAAGCAGCATCAAGGCCTCCAGCCTGGCTAGGGAGGTGGCCACATCGTTGGCTGCCCTCCAGGACGCCCTCAGCTACATATCGGCCATCCTCACAGACATACTCCTGCAGGCCATGGAAAGGGGCCCGGAGGCAACCGAAGAGGCAGCAGAAGCGCCGCAAGAAGAAGAGGAAGAAGAGATCGAGGTTGAGGGCGAGGAGCCGGAAGAGACCCAGCTCATGCAAAGGTCGAAGGCAGCTACAACCGGGGCGGAACAGGAGGACAACGAGAGGGGACCGCAGCGAACGCCGTCCAGGCATCAAAGAGTCATGGAGGCTGACCCCCCACACCGGCGAGATCGTCAGCATCAGTGGACATCACCTCATCCCGAAGAATCCTCCAAGATCCCAGGCCGGCAGAGAAGATGCTAGAGATGAAGAAAGAGCAGACGGACCAGCAGTGCCGAAAGAAGAGGAAGGCGGCCAGCGGAGGCGAGGCAAGCCAGGGCACAGTGCCTGGACCCGCGCCGCACCATTGCATCACAAAGCTCCGCAGATAGGCCAGATCCCCTCGGCCTACAGGCCTACAGGCCTACACGCGTGGCCAGGTCAAGCCACACTGGTTCAACTCTCAAGCCATGGCCATTGCGCAGGCCGAGGCGCATGGAGTACTAACGCATGAACAACCGTGAACAGAGCAGCTTGCTAATCGCCTCACGCTCATCCGTGGCTTCGTGGTGCATCGTGGTTCGATTGCTCGGAACGCTCAGGGCGGCGCTGATCAGGATGAGACGCAAGCCCAGTCTGGCCATGGTTGCCAACGCTGCGCCTCAACCACTTATGTGGACCTCGGCACTTGCTCGGCTCCTGCCCGCCTGCTGGTCTACTCCTCCAACTGTGCTATGTGCATTACCTCATTGAATGTCTAGGCCCAGGCTTGCTTCCTCCTTTGTGCTGCTGCTGTCTGTTTGGCATGTTCACTGCTTACCGTAAGCCAGGCTGACGCAAGGGCAACTGCTGGACATGCTCATTCCACATCATGCCTTGCACGCTCTGCTTGCCAACTGCTACGCTGACTGCCATGACTGCCAGGATGGTTTGCCGGTCTATCTTCTGTTCTGTCTGTCTGTTCTTTCTTCCTCTGGCGTAGGGCTTCTGATCATGGTATGTGTTCTCACTGTCTGCCTGTTTGGGGTAGATGTTGTGTAATATTGTGTAACAGGATCGGTCGATGGTATGGTCTCGGTGTCGGGGCCCGTGGTCTGCTTGGTGGTTGGCTGCGCTGGTGTCTCGTGGGTTGGTGAGAGCTCTGAGGTAGTCTGGCGCGCTTTCTGGCACGCCTTCCTGTTTTGCTTCCCATTTGGGGGCTAGGTTTTCCAATGAGGGTTGTTTTCCGCTGCTCCATGGCGGGTCGAAACGCCGAACAAATTCTGACTCAAGCTTCTTCCAAGTATCCCTTCCTCTCGCAGCCTGTTGCCATGGTTTGCAGATCCTCTCCAGCATCCTCTCAGTCTCAAGCATGGCATTGAAGCGACTGGGGTGGCGGAGGGCGTCGGTCTTGCTCTGTTCCGCTCGCCACCCACTCCTGATTGCGCCACGACAGCATGAGCCCGGTGTGGAGCTCATGTCTGGCTGTGTGTCCCCACAATCGCCAAACCTGTGTTCGTGCTACGGTGGACGATCTGTGCGCTGGTCTGGTCGCCAGGCAGGCCCTCGCCTGTCTCAGGGATCTTTGGTTCCACTGCACCCACTAATTGAGGGGCTTACGCTTGATGGCTTGGACCTGGCGCAGTTGCATGAGCTCCATGCTGTTTATGCCTTTCAAGAGGGCATCGTGGGGGTGCGCTGCACCGATGGCCCACAGCGCGCTGGATGTGACATATCTTGTGTACGCAAGCCTACACTGCCCGCTCCCGTGAGCAGCTTTTTGTGGACTGCGAATGCTCCCATTGCTCGTCTGGCCACCTCCGTGCGACCTCCCCTGCTAGTGACACAGGCGCTCCGACCGTGACTGTTCCTTCCCTATCGCCTATCACCTCCCGATCCCCTACCTTAACAATCTGTTTTCCTTCTTCTGTGTGCACATACTTGGTTTTGGTGGCATTCACTTCCAGGTTCCTGCTTCTGAGGCTTTTTACCATGGTGTCGAGTTTGGCTTGCAGAAAGCTGCGGCTGTGGCTCCATAAATATATGTCGTCCTGGACCCTCCTCCGCTTGTTGGCGTTGCTGGTCCTTTGTCTGGGGCTCGGTCCTGCTTTGGCGCTTCGCTATCTGCAGCTTCTCGTCCGGTCACCGTGGTTGGTGTTGGCGGGGTCGGGTTGGCGTTGGTGGGTGCTGGGCCTAGCACTTCGTTCAAGATCTGGCCAACCATGGCGGCGAAAATGACCGGCGAGTCTGGCGCGCCCTGACGGACTCCGTTGCTGCTCTATTCGTGTCGAGAGACACACGGATCGATGTGTTAGCCAACATATCTATCCACAGCCGTGCCTCCCATGGCCGCCCGCCCGCTTTGCCCACCTTCTCTTCCACTAAGTTCGCCATCTTTTCTTGCGACGCTGTATCAAAGGCTTTGGCAACATCAATTTTGACGAAATGGGGGCAGCCCCCATTCCCTGCAGGTGTGAACCGCCCTCATCTGTCGGATCTCCATGCTTTCCTGGCACTTAAAGGATTTCTTCTTGCCTCTATTATGCTTTGCGAGGTTCCTGAGTCTGTCTCCTCTCCATCCTCCGCTTTCCTCCAAATCTCTTCTGACGGTCTCTTCCCCTCTAAGTTGTCGGGCCCCATGGTTCTGCCCATCTTCTCTGCGCTGCCTGCGGGTCCGCTCGCACCTCATTCTCACTTGTGCTGTTACTGCGTCGTGGTGTTTCCATTACCCCTGCTAGGCCCACCTCCACCTTGTCCAACCCCAGCGCTGGGAGTAGGGCAACCACCTCCTCCATTCTACCTGTAGGCAGCCCCTCTTTTCTGCTCTCGGTGGTCTGAGTGGCTTGCTCTACCTGTACCCTTCCTCTCTGTCTTGCGGCTTCTACTTCTTTCTCTGGTGTCTCTGCTGCGGATGTCATAGCCTATTCTCTCCGTCTGTCTCGGTGCGCCCCTGGGTCTTTTCCTCTCGTTTCTGCCGCTTGCTTTCCTCTGCAACTCGCGCTTTTCTTGGCCGGTCTGGTGTCGCTCCCCGGTCTGCTGCGCCGTCTTGGCTTCCTCCAGCTTGTGGCGGACGCTCCATGGGACGTCATCCAGAGGGTCATAGCAACTTCTGTTGGACACCTTCAGTGTCGGACCTCCAATGGCTGCGCGCCGTCTTTGTGTACACGCGTCGGCTCCTGCCCCACCTTCGCGGGTCAGGTTTTTTTGCACTGCAGGCAGGGCGTGTTGCAAAATGGTTGGCCGCTTAAGGTTGCCTCGTACTGGCAACTGTGGCAACCGGACTTGCCTCATGGTTGTGCTGCTGGGCTTCCTTGGTCCGTTATAAGCTCTACCTTGAAATTGACCAGCTTTTCTGTACAATTCACTTTCATCCATGAATTCCACAGTCTGCACGCACGTCTCAGCTGCCCACTCCCAATCTCAGTTTATGGCCGCCACGAGCTCCTGCCACGTTTTCTCCACGTCTTGTGGCGCTGCTCCGGCGGCTTCCCGCTATCGCCCTGGCATACTGGGCCGCTTCTGTCCCGATGGCAGGCTGTCCCGCTCCAGCTATTTTGTACCGTCAGCCTTTTCCCCTGCTTCCCCGCAATCTCCAGGACACAGCCTTTGCTCTTGGATAGTTGCCTAGTGCGCCGACGCTGTTCCGGAGACTCAAGCCAGACTTTTGGCCGGCTGGCCTTTTCTATCTTTGGCCCTGCTGAGGTACGCCGCCTGCCTGACAATCTCGACTGATTGGATGGTGCGTCTTTGAAGCTTCCTGGAGGTCAAGGTCGAGAGACAGGTCCTTCAATAGCTTGTGCGCCTTCTGGATGACTTCCTCTTCGTCCAACTCGGTATCCCATCCCCCTAAGACCACTGCTGGGGCCCTTGGCCCCTCTCCCTGTTCTCCGTCAAAGGCTTTTTGCCTCCACATTCTGGCGCCTGCAAGTCGACGCGCTGAAGAATCTCCTGGATTGTCGCCTCGGTGGCTTTCTCCGATGTGCTTCTGGATGTCCTCCAGGTGGGAAGACTGGGCCTTTTGTCGCACATCAACGGCTCTGATCATATCCAGGGTTTCGAGGGCTTTGGCGGTGTGGCCCTGGACTTGTCATCCGGGATTGCATGTCTTTGAGCCCCTGTTGCATCGTCTGCGTTCCCATTGTCACCGGCGCAAGCGCCGCCATGAAGTCGGCGAGCGAAATTCCCGCCGAAGTCGGGCTGGAGATGTCTGCATCGATTTCTATGGCTTCCGGCACTTGGATGGAGGCCGCTGTCCGCATTCTCGCTCCGTCATCCATGACGGGGCCCCCCAAAGCCAGGCAAGGCCACCGTGCTCGAACAAACAGGTAGGCGGTCTTCGGGGCAGCGTTCTCAACAAAGACGCAAAGTTCAGAGCCCACCAATCAGCCTTGTCGGTCTCCAGGCACAGGCCGCAACAGCAAGGCTATATGGGCGAGCCAGCTGGACTATCTAGGCACGCGTTGGCGTTCGCAGACCCTTTCGGCCCTGTCTGTCAGTGGCTGCAGCGGCTGCCCAAGCCCCTCACCGCCAGGCAGGCGTCCACCCCGTCCCGCGCCCGAGCCTAATTTCGAGCACGTTCCGGGGCCGCTGCCGGCGCCGCCCTCACCGGAGTGGCACAGACAGCAGGTGCAGAGACTTGAGCTAAAATGGCTACGTAGGAGTCTCTCTCGATTTTTCCTTTCTTTCTTTCGTTCAGGCTATGGAGGAGGACCGGAGTCCTCGGGCTTCAATGCCCAGCTCGTGTTGGGCTGATAGGTTGGTCCACCCCTCGCTAGTTTCATGTTGAGTGACCCTGAGTAACCATCGTAGGGGCCCTATTACCTTGTCAGGATGTTTACCTGAAGGGTTAGCTGACACTGTCCCGCCCAGCTCCAGGGTTTGAGAAGGAAGGAGGAAATGTGAAATAAGTCGGTAGGTAAAACTCGTGAAGTTGGGGGTGAGCTGGCTTGTGACATGTATGTTGCCCTTTGTTTGAGGTGACACGTCCCCGAGTGACCCCTGACGAAACGCACATTCTGTCCTTGGGGACATAATCTCGTTCCTGTTCCCAGAGCATACGCTGACCAGAGCATCCATGCCCAAACCATAATCTCATGCCCAAACCATAATCTCGTTCGTGTTCTAAGAGCATACGCTGACCAGAGCA
>CAJNIZ010045160.1:60748-99939 GCA_905231905.1 Symbiodinium pilosum | reverse complement strand
CACCACCTTCAAAACTCCGACCTCCTTTTCAAATCCACTGACACCACGTGGAAAACGCCATTAATCATTCATCTCAAGCATACGGAAGAAAAAGCGTATCGCGCGAGATCGTCTGAGGCGAACAAGAAAAGAAAACAGGACAGGAAGGATTACTTTGCCTCCTCCAGTGGCTCAGCCTTCAAGGCCACAGCTGCTGCATCCCTTTTCGGGTCAGCAAGGGCCATGGGTACCGTAATAACGGTAAAGGGCTATATCCTATCCCCATGGATCCAACTCCTGTTTATCGCCGCAATAGCGGCAACAATCTTGATTCTGATGCCTCCCACGCGTCATGGACACAGCGACGATCTATCATCTGTTGGAAGACCACGCAGGAATCGACCAGCCTTACAGAGCTGAGAGAGGCCTGATTCCATCCGATGGCTGGGGTCACATCCAGTACATCGAGGGTAGAGATGTCTACCACGATCAGTACACTTGTACTGAGAGGCAACAGATCACATCTACAACCACGCGCAAGCGCAGGTGTAGACGGTGTTACGAGATCGCAAAGTCCCACGGAGCTGGACTATACGTGCCACCACCTCCTCTACCGGAAGGCGTGGCGTCGCAAGCAGCACCAGCCAAAGTATTGGCAAGTCCAAAACTGCGGGGACCACCGCCTAAGGTGGGTTCAATGACTCCACCTGCAGAGACCCCGATGACACGGGGCGAGCAGGTACGAGCAAAAGGTCTTGCCGCGCTAACGGCCATTGACCCAGAGACTGAGCCAGAACCTTCCTCCAGCTCGGTCCAAGGAGCCGTAGCTCAAGGGCAGCATAATCGGAACACCGATCGAATGCTTGCAAGAATGCATGCCTGCAGAGACTACTCTGCTCCGGCAGGCACTCGTGTACCATCAGGCAATCTCCAGGACAACCCTGACTATAAAGGTGCTTACACAGCCCTTTTTGAGTTGCCTGACCGTTACAATGTGGACATGAGTACAGTTGAGGCCATTTCTCAAGGCCTCATCGTCAGCCACGAAGCTGTCAGATTTTATGAGCAAGCCTTGCTGCGTGTAGAGCAGCAGCTCTTTGAGCAAACAGAAACAGAGGCTAGGCTCCACGAAGAGATGTACAAAGTTGAAGAATTATCGTCCATTGTACAAGCTCAAGATGAGCACAAACTCCGATTGGAGGAAGAGCGCATTAACGCGGAAAATGCTCAATACGTGGTCGAGGAAGACTTAACACGTAGGCTTCAAGAAGCCGAATAAGAAGCCAACCGCGAGACCTCCAGAAAACTTGCAAAAGAAAAGCAGGAGAAAATCTCCATCTTTCGTCTGCTGGAGAATCGCGATAATCAGATGAGTTCCGAAATATCGGACCTAACCATCTCCCGGCAAGAAGCCGTGCTGCAGTACGAATTTGCTTGTACTCAGCATAATGATGATATCCGCGCCATTAGGCAGGACAACCAGCGATTACGGGAGCAACTGCTCGAAGCGTACAGGATGAGAGATAATTACCATCAACTGGTAGACGAACTATCGAGCTGGTCGCGAGGTTCACATCGCTGAGATCGCGACGATTAAAAATCGATTATGGAGCGCGGAATCTGAGCTCAATAGAGCCGTTCACCAGCTTGAACAGTCTCAGGAGTCCCGCAGAGGTCTCCGACAAAACCTGGCTTGAAATAGAATTCACCAAGTGTAATCGACATTGATGCTCAGACATCGCAACTGGAATAAAATTTGTCTGATCGGTCCAAACCCGTAGAACAGATTGGAAATAGAACCGCGGGCAGAAGATCATCAGATGTGTAGATTGATGGTCAGCCATGTGTAACATGAATCTGGAATGTGTCATCTTCTTGAACTCCAATACTTGTGCTTCTGTAAGTCTCCATGGCTGAGTTGCGAGCGTCTCATTATGTTTGCACCACTGAGCTGGAAAGAATTCTTCCCAGAACCGCTGAAAAATCTGCAAGGGAAATCCTTGATTCAGAAACCATCAATCAATTTTGGTTCGAAACCTCTTCAGGTAGGTATCATAACGCACATATACAGTAGAGCTGGCGCTGTAACTGACTAGTGATTGTAGTCGAAGAGGTAGATCCAGTAGCGATGCGCTGAAGGCAACATGGCCCTCAACAATGTTGACTCGAGGATGAGAAGCAATAAATTGATCACAACTGCATGATAATGTCGTTGGGTCCAGATTGCGCATCTTTGTCTCCCAATGTTGAAAATTGAACAGCAACTTCCCAACTGAAAGATGAGCTCCGTCTTCTACAACATGGGAAGGAAGATGTAGCGGTATAAGCCAATGCTTGTAAAACAGAACCTGATTTCGAAGCCGCTGCGTAATTTCAGATTGAAAGCTCTGGTGCCAAAAACGGCATTCGAAGTCGTATCTTGTGTTCGGGTATTGTGCATCCTCTAAACTTCATAGCAGCACGAAGAAGTTGACAAACTCTAGTTTTTGCAGGTTGTTCGGGATTGTTTGCAATTCACCATAATGCATAAACCTCAATATCTGTCAATGCCTGTGAACAGATCCTCTTTGCAGCTTGAAAAGATGAAGCATCAAGTTGGGCAAGATCATACAATAATTGCATTGCAAACTTCTTCTGGATAACAGCTTGAGGATGAACTTTGAGAGTACCAAGTCTTCTGCGCATCTTGGCAACGAGTCTAGTAAACGTATGAGAAGAGGACGATTGGTTCTTGAACCTAATCTTTCGTGGTCTGAACGCCGTCTTCTTGAAGAACTTGTAGATAAAAGGAAAGTTTAACCGAGCCTGCCATGAATCGATAAGAACATGTTCCTGAACACATGCATCCTTGTAATTGCCAAAGCATTGAACAACCAAGGTGGAGAAGGCCGCGTACGGTAACATAGATTTGGCCCATACTCGAAGCGCAGGTTCAACTTGCACATACTGCCCCGCTTGAAACTGTTGAACTTTGGCACGACGATTGTTTTCTCTGCTAAGAACTCCCACCGATGTACTGCCAATGTAACACCATTTGGTACTTTGGTTGAGGGTTCTTCTGGAAGATTGATGTGTCCACGGAATCATTAGTTTAACATAGACTGAATGGGTCGCGGTAATCAAAGTGCACGAATACTTCTGAGGATGTACTCCAAGGGCTCGAAGTTTTTCTCGGATCGCTTCAGATTGACTGGTAGCCGCAAAGTAGAAGATCAAAACTAGATGCATTGCACCTNNCTTGTATCCACATGGGGCCTGTCTTGTCCACTGCCGGTAGATGATGTAGAACAAAAGTCGAAAATTTTGCGAGCAGGATACAGCATTTGTGCAATTTATCAACCTGTTCAGCTGGCAATGGATTAGCAAGTTGCTGTATGAGTCACGCTGCCAACATTGTTGCTGTAGCCATAACAGCTGAGAGGGATTTCAGGCCCATGCGATTCGCAACACTAATTGGAATGCCAAACTTCACGGCAAGTTCTTTGAGGCGATCTTTCGACATCTGTGAGGTTTTATCTGATGAAGTCTTGTAGATCTCATCAACCAAGGCCTGAAGCTCTTCAAACTTTTGAACGCCCAAAGTCTTCTTAAAGCCTTTAACCCAAGCTTGGGAGGCCTCATTAGATGGTCCTGTCAGTTGCTTGATCTTAGCCCTGAGGGTGCCTTGCTCGATATTTTCGAGGTGATCTAGGGTTCCCGGCCGTGGATCATCTTGCGGCGCTGAGGGCCTGGGGCATCTGGAGCGGTAATGTGTTCTGAGAGCCCGAAGGTGGCTCATCTGAGACCGCTGCCGGTTTGGCTGGTGACAATTCAACTCCCTGAGCTCTTAATTGTTCTTCTCTCTTGGCTAATTGTGTCTTCAATGCAACCATTTCTTGAGAAGCTTTAGAGTTGGCCTCAACCGGTGCATACTTCTGAAGAACTTGAAGGAGCTGCGTCAAAAGTGGACTGTACAACGCAGCAACATCCGAAGTCTTAGAAGGTAAAGATGTTTGGGGGTTCTGCTGTACCCGGGCAATCTCTGCGGCACCATCTAAGTCGAGGTGACGCTTACGAACGAGAGAAAGAAGATGAGCAACAAATACGCTTTCAGCCACTGACCTTGCAGGTACTGTAGAGACAAAACGTCCATGGCTGAGAATTCGTAGGGACCACTCCGAAGCTCCATGACACATAAGCTCATGCGCTTTAATGTCAAAGACATCTCGTCCTGCCAGTGCTCTTTTGCGGGACCAATGACTGGCTTCCACTTTCTTGTTGAGTGTAAGACCATGTAATTCCTTGGAGTCATAGCATAACTCAGTGGTGGCAAATGTTGCTGGAAGAGTACGTCTTTCTGAAACAACCGTTTCATCATCTTGACTGGCAACAGGACGAATGCTCTCCCCCTTTCCCTTGCCTAAGGAAGATTCTGGGTACGGATTGCCTCGAAAGTTGGACTTGTTGCCTTTGTACGCACCATAACTGGGTTGGCTGCACCATCCATCATCCTGGTAATCGTAGGAGCTAGACGAGGATCTAGGAATTCCAAGACCAAGAATTCCAGGACATGGCTGAGGTCAAAACTAAGACCACGAAACTACAAAGTCACTGAATCTTGGGCAAACGGGCAAACTTGTAAGCAAACAGTACACATCAGTGAACAACTGCTCAAGGTGATGCTACATGCGACACTTGCACAAAGTCAGTGGCAATCCCAACTGCACACGCAACCCTGCACTTCTTCTTTTACTTTATCGCCGGGATTGAAACAGGTAAATGGAATCCTTGGCTCGACGTCAGAACTATTTCCAGAAAGGCCGCCGAAGAATTGGTTCTGAAGAAGGAAGACTCCATTGCAATATTGACACCGCAGGGATCGCCAATGTTCATCCAGCATTAATCTTGATATTCCCGAATCGCAAACCCTGTCGGGCGAGACGTGCTGACACGAAACGCCCATCTGCCATCCTTTGCTCGTACAATATCATAAAACATGGAGGCGGAGATATCTGTCGGAATTCCGCCAGATTTGGGTTTCACATGAGTGTGTTCACGGATTATAGAAGGTCCCAACACACAACATGGACGATGGGAGGACTTGTGGATTGCCGCCTGAAGCATGGAGATCTGCTCGTCAGTCAGGTGTCCCCTTGCGTAAAACGTTGAGCTAGGAGCCCACGCGACGTCCTTGCGGTCAAAGCTAGATGGCCTCCATATGCCCTGGTGCAAAATATGCGCAGCAGCGTTCCAATCCGTGTTATGAGCCACGTAGTATTGTTGAATGTCGCCGCGCAACGGTTCTAGTCTTGCTATGCCATGAGTAAGGTTAAGGTCAGCCACCAGACCTACCCAATGTTCATTCAGCTTGACAAGACGTACTCCTGTTACATGATCCACTGTTCGGGAGGCCAAGAGGACATTCGCCATGTCCCGCCAGTTTTGAACATCGCAAGGTTTACTGGATTCATTGGCTGCTGAAGCAACTCCCCAAGATTATCCATGGTGGTAGAAACAAGTGAAGAGGGCAGCGTGGTAAAATCAAAACGGGGAAGACGAATCTCTGTAGCTGATTTCCGACTGCTCAATGATGATGCTAGCAAAGGTCTCAGTTTAAGGAAAGTATTGACCATCTTCTCCCAGTTAAACACTGCTTCATCGGAAATGGTCACAGGACCCTCTTGATCATACACCCGAAGTTGCTGAAGTGGTTTCCGCACACGGAAGGTTGGATTTGGAGCCAGCATACCTCCAAAGCGCCATGCATCACTGACTCATTGGCAATATCAGAATCCTCCAATTCGTCAGCCACTACAGGAGGTAAGTGCCAGAAAAGGCCCCCACTATGGCGCCAGCCCTGCTTTGGCAGCTGGCCACTGAATCTCAGGGGCTCCCAGCGATAATCCAGCCGTAATGGTTGAGAGCGTTGTACTGCTTCGAATACACAGAGCTGCAGACTGTACACCAGCGGGGCCGTTACACCCGGGTTGGGGCTGAAGGGCTCCCGGCGATGGCCCAGTCGTAAGTGTTGGGACATTGAAGGTGTTCGGAGCTAGCAGGGCTCCGGGCGATGGTCCGGCCGTAAGTGCCGGAGATGTTGCACCATGCTGAGGCCCAAACACTGGGTGGATCACCGGCACCATGGTATTTGGGTTCGAAGCAAGCTGAGTACTCATAAGAGCAAGTTGTACGCTTGCAGCATGCGCCTGGTACAACACTTGTACCCATGCCTGTTGAATTGCTCCTCACTAGCAAGTTGAATCGAAGTGGTCATAGGACCCATCGCGAAATTGATGGAGATTGGGCCTTGTGAGGTTTCCTGGGACTCCCTTTGAGAGGGGTTATCATCCATTCTTGGCGCCACATCTTGAAGGGGAGGATTGTTAGGTGGCAGACTCGCGGCGCCTGATCCTGCCGGCGTGTTTGCCAGCCAGCTAGGTCGGACCGGCATCGCTGATTTAGGTCGTGTTCCCCTGGTTGGGAACATCTTCACGAATTGTTGAACCAACGCAGGACGAAAACTGAATCACAAGGATTTGGGCCTAAATTGCAGCGCGTAGCCAGTTTCAATGAAGGAATCAACAAATCTTCAATTGGACTTCAGCATAGGAATCAATTGTTTGTTTCAGAACTTTCATGACCTGAGTTTCAAGCAGGTGAATCAGCTACTTTTCAGAAGGAAACTCTTCCCGTCGCTTGGAAATCAGAAGGAATCAAAAGCTTTGAAAAGGTGGCGCCCTGAGGGAAAGCCACACTGAATACACACTTGAGCAGACCAAGAGGTCTAATGGGTGGCCATTGCGATTCTCTTCTCCGCTTCTTCATTGTTGTCATTTATTCTGACGAAAATCTTTGCTCTGAGGAGATCTTGCATAATCTCCTTCCCCAACCTCTTGTTACTGCAATGCTGGCTCAACAGTATGCTTCCCGAACCAACAACACCAAANNCAAGAATGGACATGCTGTCTGAACTCGATTGCACATGCGTGACACAATTGCAATCGCTCATTTTGAACTGACCGGTACATTATGCTCATGTAGGACACAGAAAACTGTTAAGGCAACGCCGGCCGTCTAATCTCCCNNTCTCCCGCACAGGGGCGGTCTTTCTAATCTGCCACACAGGGGTGGTCTTTGCAGGTACGTCCAGGTGATCAGCCTGGAGATCCTCCCGACTCAAGAGCAACTTCGTTGGCAGTGGTCTCTTGAGTGGGCCACTGCCCCCTGAAAAATTGTTTCCATGACAAATCCGATTAGTGCTGAAAAGGAGGATTAGCATTAGTTACAAACTCTTTGGCACAGAGGTTGACAGACACACACACACACACGCGCGCGCCCACGTTTGTGTAATTATTGAATATGAGTACATACATACATATATATATATGTATATCTTCATATACTTAGTATGGCAATAAACCATATGCGAAATGTACACGTCATACCAGCTGCAGCTGATGCCGGCTTCGCGCTCGCGCAAAGTGCTAGTCGTTTCGCCGCGGAATGCGATCTCAAGAGTTTGCATTCTTTTATACGCGTCTTCTTGTATCGCCCGGCGACGCTATCTGAATAGTCTAACACTTAAGCTTGGGTTAAACTACACATGTAGGGTTCTCCGGTCCTTTAATTGTTTGATCTCTTTTTACCCCCGCACCTTCTTGTACAAGCCAAAGATGATCACCTACACAAAAGGCCACAAGGCTTCACTAAAGCCCGTCAAGCCTCAAAGCCCCAAGGCCCCCAGGCCTTCTTCTTGGGACTGTAGTGTGTCTTCAAGTGCTGAAGTAACCGAGCAGGCTTCTCCTGTCCGAAGGGCTTCCGCACTTGGCGCTCACAGGGAGCGTCCCTTCGCTCTTTGGGACGACCCCCAAGTCTACCCTCGCTCCTTCTCGTTCCTGATCACCTGAGATTGGCTCCCAGGGCGGGCTGAAGAGGTAAGACCTCAACCGGCCTCAACCAGCTGGCAGATGGAGGTATTGGCCACCATGCCCTCGTCCACTGAGCCGATCCCCACCTGCCAGCACGACTTCAGTGCCACGAAGCCGCCGCACGACGGATGAAGCTGCTTGGCTCAGCTGCTTGGCTCCGGGCATGCAGCGGCTCGCTCAGGAACTTGGTCGCAAGGGCATGCACCGTTGCCTCGAGCGGGTGTGCCGCAATGCTTGCCCACCAGCACTGTGAAACGGTGTAACCTGCCATGTCGAAGCTGAAGCGCAGACTGGCCAAGTTGCACTGAACATGCAGGTCTGCCGCCTCACGCTTTCTGCCAACGTCTGAGCCACGCAAGACAGGAGAGAACCGCAGAACATGCACAGGCCGTCAGAAGCCGCAAGACGGAAGGCTGAGCAAAGCACCGCCCAGCCTCGTGAACAGATCGGTTGGCTTAGAGAAGGCTCGGCTATGCAATCGGCCTTGGGCATCTTGCCGATCAAGGACTTCACGGCATCCTCAGCCAAAGGGAACACCACTTTCACAAGTGCGCCGTCTCAGTCTCAGCAGTCTCAGCGTCGATGAAGCCCAGATCCAGCATTCTGTCTGCCTGAAGCCAATACCAGAGCTTGAAGGTGTGGCAAGAAACAAGAATGCACTTTGAGTGAACCGTGAAGTGTGGCCTTTAGCAGAACTCTCCATTTTTTCCGCCACAGTGGCCTTTGGCCGATGGAGGTATTTCGCTAGCTGAAGCTGTGCCCCCTGCAGTCTTGCTAGGTACAGCTAGTTGCTGTGACCTAGATCCAACAGAAGGCTAAAGCTGTGATGGATGCAGGATCAGGGTTCGATCCCAAACTGAAATTCCTTGTGGTGCAGCACATCTAAGGCGGGTCAAAGACCGGGTCATCGACCCTCAAGAACTTCGCCGAACGTGTTCCAGACCTTGCCAGGTTCAGACTTTCTCCGTCTGTCCAGGGGCTGGGCTGGGCCGGCTGGGGGTTTACTCGGCTTTCGGGATGCTGTGAGAACACTGGTAGAGCTGGCATGGCTGGCATGGCTGGTTTGGCTGGTTAGGCTTCTGGGTGATCCGCAGGTGGCCATGGATTGTTGAAGTGCGGAAGCGGAAGCATCATCCTGAAACAAGGTCGCCAGGCTCCGTGCTCGAGTCTTGGGCTGTCTTTTCGGTTTCAGCAAGAGTCTCTGTCCTGGCAAAAGCGGCGCCTCCAAGGGGAAGCATCGCCCCTTGTGAACATAGGTTGTAGGCTTCCAGGCAGGTTTTCCTTTCCGCCGAAAATCGTAAAGCTTGCTGACAGCCCCATCTGCCGGCCATGTGCGCTCAGGATTTCCCGCACGTTCTTTGTCCCAGGCATTGAAGTCTTTCTGGGGCAGGTAGCCCGTGAACCCAAAGCAAGAGTCCTGGTGCTCCCATGCAACAGGACTCCATGCTTTCAAATGTTCTCTTGGCGGCAGCCTTGAAAAGGAAGGCCCCAAAAAGCCCACGGAGGAGTCCAGTTCCCGCCCCACTGTTGCAATGCACTTCCAATCCTTGGTCTGAGAGATTCCAGACATCCGGACTACCAATCTGAGGATGCGCCCCAAACCCAAACCTTCTCAGCTGAGGCTCCGGTTTGCGAAGCTCCTTGGACTGGTCCTGGTTAGAGCTCAGCCGGGCTCTTTCCAGATTCGGATGTTGCGGATTCTGTGCTCTGAGCAGCGTTGGCATGCTCTTTGAGCTGGAGATGTGTTCCAGAATCTCCTTTGAGATCAGCAAATTTGTTTCAGTGACAGGAATCTAGGACAACAAAGTGACTGTTCTGAAACACGACCCGTCCGAGAATAGCTGATCTTTATCGTTCGAGCCACCTGCAGGCAGCATCTTGCTGGAACTTGAGGTAGCAACCATTCGCCAAGCGCATGACTCATTCCCTCATTATCTGCACTCTGTGCAGACACTGATTAGTATTTCCGGCTTGCACCTTCAAGCTCCCAGGGCGCAGGTGCAGTCATCGCCTGCACGAACAAATCAAACAACAAACCCAGCTTTTCTGTTTTCACTCTCCACACCTTGAGGTCAGAGAGCAACAGGCCACATGAGACTTGCAAGTGGCTGCGTTCACCAGATGAGATCTGATTACAACAAGGGGGTTCATGTTGTTGCTTGCAGTACCTGATACCTTAAGTCCGGCCGGCAGTCATCCCAATCCTTGCCAACGAGTACTTGGATCGATGTGCTGTGAGCTTCTGAAGGCTTGAGAACATGCTGCGGCAGGCATTTGCTATTCGCGGCATGCAGGCAAAGCACGTTGAACGCATCGCTGGTCGGCTTCAACGCATCAACTGCGTCGCTGTCGTTGCTTGCGACGAAGCGTGGTGAAGGCGCAGACAAATGGCAAGGGGACTCCGGGCGCAGGGGGCAGCTACAGGCCAGACACGAGGCTTGAGGCACTGTGAAGTGTGACCCCAGGTTCCTGCCTCATCAAGTACGAGGTATTGCCTCAGGAGTGGGAGTGAAGCAAACAAGTTTGCCGTCTGCCCGCATGTGACATCATGTGACCGATGAGCCCGCGTCACAGAACCCAAATCCAAGGTCTGCTCCTCGACCAAGTCCTTCGAATAACTTTACAAGTCACCATGTGACCTAAACAGAACTACACTTGTGCGGCTGGAAGCAACCTTCTGAAGTTCAGCTAGGTCCTGGAGGCGTCCGGGGGTGCAAATGGCCATGTCAACGCCTCTTTCTCGAATGGCCTGGCAATGTTGCAACAAACATCCACGCTGCTCTTTGAAGTACACTGTTTTGTTTTTGTGAGCGTAAAGAATCCCCCAGCCTCTCGCTGATCTCGTTTGGGCACGCCGCCGTAAATGCACTGCACCGGATAAAGGCCCTGGAGTAAGTCTCCCAAAGGAGAGCCAGGAGAGCAGGGAAAAGAGAGAAAGACGAGGAAGCTTCAGAAAATAGCGTCCTCCTCGCCAGCGGTCAAGGCCTGCACCAAGTCACTGCAGACCTGGCAAAGACGCGAATTGCAAAGAAAGCTTTCCGGGAAGGGAGAGGCCCAAACTTCTGCGATCTGCATGGCCAACTCCCTGGCAAAAGAAGCAAAGCAGCTAAGCAGGTGAAGGCAATTCGAGGAGCCCTCTTTTGGCTGAAAGGGAAGGGCTGAGCTCTTGTGGCTCTTGGCCTTGTTGGTGCCAGGCCAACAAATCTCGGCCACGCACAGGGCTGCTCAAAGACCTCCAGCTCGCCGAGCCTGCTCAAAAACCACCGTTAATCCGTTTCAAACCGAGGAAAGTGCCTTGACATGCTGAGGTATGGAAGAGCGAATGCCAGAGTCTTCCCGCTGCCGGTCCTTACTGCCGCAGCCGCTGCAACTGCAAATAATGTTGAATCCTGCAAGTGCCGGGGGGGGGGGAAGCGAATTATTCTGGACCCCCTATATAACATGTGGCGGGTGCCAGTCAAATAAAGTCTTCTCCCGAAAAATGAGGGAAGATTTTTTGCTATGGCCAGAATGTTGTTACCTTTCCTTTCCTACACTCCTACACCTTCTACAACGAGGGTGACCACCAAGAGAGAGAGCTCAGGCCCCAAGCGCCAAACACTTTTGTTACGACCCTAATTTCCCACGAGATTGGTCTGCCCAGAACCCTGGGGAGTGAGTTAGTGATAGTCTTGTTGCAGTGCTATCAATCTATGTACAATCCATGTGAACACAACCGCATGTTGCCTTTGCTCTCAAGGTTTTACGGACTTTGTACTCGGGTAGCGCGATAGCAAAAAGACACCCGTCCGCCTGCTTTACCGTGCTTTGTGTTAGAGGTATTGCACCCCGGGTCAATCGCAACGTGGTAGCGGAGCTCTCGCCAGGGGGGGGCTCTGTCTAAGCAGAGGTACCCAACCAAGGTGAGGACCCTGCCGCGCAGGGGGCGTGAAAGGAGAGAGCTCCCGCAGCAGCTTTTTAGAGCAGCCATGGCAAAAAATTACACTGACACGCGTGATGAGGACCCCTATGATGAGGCGTACACCACGCAAGCAATGTCAATTTACGACAGAATCAAAATGTCGCAATTTTCCCAGGTGATGACCAGAATGCCAATTTCATTCGATGAAAAGACAGCATGGTTTGTTTTTTGAATGAGAACTTGGCAAAGCTGAATGAAAGTACCCTAACGAAAAGCCTTACATCCCCTCGCTGCGCATTGCCATGCTGCATCGCAGGAGTGCATCTTGAGGAGCAGCTTACACCTACGTCGCCATCCGCGCCTAAGTTCACCCTCAAAGTTAAAAGGGTAAGTATAATGAACACCAAAAGGGATAAGGTCCATCATAGTCATAGGACAAGGCTGTCCAGCCAGCTCCCTCAGCCTAGCAGGGGATATTGTAATCGTAAGCCTTACAAACTGTACACTTGGCTTGGCGGCAGGCGTGATGCCAGCTATGCCAAGGATGACTGGTACGTAAATGCGCCAAAAACTTAAGTTTTGTGGGCGGTTTCGGGCCAACTTGCTTGGTCCGTTGGTTCCCGTATGCCTCTAAAATGCCCTGAACACGTGGGATCAGATGCTTCTGGATTCCATGTGTTCGATTGCCAGCCCATGTATTGATATCAGCAAAAGGTCCGCACATCAGGCCGCTGGCTTAGCCAGTACTGTGACCCCTCCTCTAGAGGTCACAGTGGTGCAATGGATGGATGGCTTCTTTTCTCCGTCACTGAACCCCGCGGCTGCCGAGCGCACGAACGCCTTTGAGGCTCATGAGCTGCCTACTGGAATGACTGCCAAGAACCTGTCTGAATGGTCTGCACTTTCACACACCCTACTTTATGATTCAGACGGTTCGTCTTTGTCTGGAGCTTCTGCTTAGCTTTAGCTTGAAGGGACCTTTCCTCCTTGACTATAATGAACTGGCCTTGTTTGAGGATATACAACAGATAATCTACAGAAGCCGTAGTCTTCGTCATACTGTCCACGATCATCTGTTTGGTGTCCAACCGTCGCAAAGGTCACGTTACTGTTGACCAAATCCTCCTTCAAGAGAAGCATGTCAATGGCGACCCGCTTGTCCTGATCACGATGCCATCACCCTGCGAGTGATCATACGCTGTTTTGTTGTCTTTGGCCACCATGAGGGGTGTCTGATTTCGAAACCTGAGATTCTCTGCCAAGCTGTAACCATGAGAAGAGAACTCTCCACAACGTCTGGCGCAGCGACAGCTGGAGGAAGCTCTGGAGTCAGGGACCTTGATGAAGATCCCACGCTGTTTGAATTCTTGCAACAAGGTCAGGAAGATGCTCGGCAAGGACAGAGTGTGGCTGCTGCAGTTCCCGTTCCGGCTGCTGAGGAGTTGGATGAGGACCTGCAAGTGGAGATTACACCAGACAGCTTGGAGGTGCATCTCCTGGAGACATTGCAGGCGTACGCCACTGAGATCAAGGAAGACCTGGCCAGCATCAAGGAGACAGATGCCATGATTGCGCAGCACATCCGTGCTACGGAGATTCGTGAAAGAGACCTCACCCAGACGGAGAAGGCCGAGCTGCTAGCAGGCAAGAGCAAGGAATGGCAAAAGCTCCTGGCAACGGGCGCCATCAAGGTCTACAGCGGTGCTGAGGCTACTTCATCCAGTCGCATCCTCAAGTCCAGATTTGTCAAGACTCGGAGGCAACACCGAAAACTTTCCTGGAAAGACCGAGCTGCAGGCTCGGTGGCGCGTGAAGGGGTACCTATACCCCGATGTATGTGAGCCAAACAAAAGAAAACAACGCAACCTAGTTTGCTCACACTTTCGCGTAAACGCCGACCAGGCCTGCAGCCCAAAGCCAGCGCGCAGCGTAAATGATGAAACCCGCAGCTCTGCTGCATTTGCCTCAGCGCAGCAAGGCGACTGGAATCTCACAGGAAGATCCAAAAACCAACTAGCTGACAATTGCTGACAATAGCAGCAGTGACTGGCACTAACACAGGTCACATTGCCCATGGCCACACCGGTCACACAATGATACTACTGCGTGCGTCGTCAAGAATTGAACAAGCCACTCTACTCTACAATGACACCGTTCCAAAGTACGCAGCGCATCCGGCCAAGGCAGAATGAGCACTCATCATGTCCATGCGCAACCCCTCAACGATAGAAACTGCTTGGTCTGCTAGGTCCTTGCAGAACTATGAACTGGCACTGGCACTCACACAAAACTACTAACATGACATGTGTGACATGCACCACGCAGCAACGCAATGCGAGCTGCTAAGCTTCTGCTTGACACGATTCCATGCAAACAGGCTGCGACGAGCCCAACGCAGGCAATACCAGGTGACCGGCAAGAAGATGTTAGCAGTCGGCGCCTGCGCCTAGGCAGCGCTACGCAGTCAAACGACAAGAGCCTCCAGATTCAAAACTTTGCATTCCCGGGCAGCCAGCGCAATTGCCCGAACTTCAGCTTACCTATTTCTTCAGCTACTTGTCTGGCACGGGCAAAATAATCTATATGGCGGAACACGCCACACAACGCTCAACATGAATTGATTTTCAGTCATTTGACATTTGGCTGCTGTTGGCGGCTGCTTTGCGGTTAATTTTGAGAAACTGAGAGTGTAGCTTCCCACCTCGTCTGCGCTGTCTGGCCTCCAACATTCTCACTGGCAAGTGTCTCGATGGGACGGAATGCACTGAATTTCGCAACTCCTACTGTAGCCATCAAGGCAAGCTTGATTCGCGCAAAGCAACTCGCAAGCACACGCCCGTTTTATTGGGTTGATTGGATTTCATTACTCAATGTTACTGACCGCCGACCACTTATGAACCATGACAACCAAAAACGCAGCAGGGCAGCTTGCCTTTGGCCCGGCTGAGCGTTACTTTCCTGGCCAACCAGTTGACCTCTGTGGGTCAGGCGCAGAAACAAGTTACAAGATCACAGCCCGAACCCAGCCTAACTTGCCCACTTGCAGACCACATGTTTCTCCACGTCGTCTGCCTTCTTGGCCAGCGGAAGCCACATCCACATCCACATCCAAAGTGACGTGACCTGCAGGCTCGACCTGTAGCCACGATGAACACGCTGCACATAGAGGTCCTTGCCACCAATGCTCAACCCTACATGAATCTACATGAGTTTCAGCTGATTGGTCTGCCTGGTGTGGAAATGATGCTGCAAGCTACGTGTGGGAGACCAATGCTGCAATCAAGACGCTCATGGTTCAAAAGCTCGGGGCAATCACATCCATCCACGTCCACGTCTGCTGGTGGTTGTAAATCATGTTCGTCACAGTGCACCCCGCTTAAGAAGGCTAAAAGCCCAGTATGGATGGAGGCTTCAGCAACACTTGGGCTCGCAGCTACGCCCTCCTTTGGTAACGGCGCTGCCTCGATGGAGGAGAGGGCGACGCCGCCTAGCATGACAAGGTAGGGTTTCTCATAGGATTAGGGGTTCTAGGTCCTTATCAGAGTCTCCTTCCCCTTTGCATCCTGTAGAGGGTAATGCGTTGTCCCAAACCCGTGTTCCTGCCACAAACCCTGTAACAACTGCATTGCGACCCAAAGCTCGTGCAAAAGACACGAAGGATGCTACAACGCAAACCTTGCCCGAGCCACAGCAGATGCCACAGGTCGTAATAAGGGATAGGCTCACTCTCCCCGAAACTGTAGTTGTAACCTCCGGTAGGGCATACCACACATCCCAACATTGTGAAGCAGTACAGCGAGCTACTACAGTTCGAATTGCTCCCCTCTGCACTTACTGCAGGAATTCAGGCTTGTGATTTTGTATGGCGCTGAGCCCCTGAAAATGGGCAAAAAGAGCGTCAAAGGTGGAGTACCCGAGACGGGTGCTCCAAGGAGGAGCGTGAAAGCTGAGGTCTTTCATCCTTCTTCCGGCGCTGGCAGTATGGCTCAGGCCTGGAGGGTCATTGTGTAAAGATGTAGGCCGAAGGCTGCCAGCGAACTCAATTCTAAGACTTTTCACTTTCCTCGGTCGCTTGAGCAGATAAAATGAGCTTTTGTGGGCCATGGCCGCTGTGCTTTTCTGACTGAGTATTCTTGACGACTCTTGGTTGGTGGTATGGCAGCTGCAGATGGGGCCCACACAGGCCAGTCCATTCAACAGGGTGATGATCGTTTGCAAAAACCCTATACACAAGCAGGGGCACGCCTACCTTTTGCATGAAACCGGGCAAAGCAACATCAGAGGCCAACAAAGCCCCTGCCCGACATACCCAGTTGCTNNGAAAACAGCTGCAACTCTGCAGACACACTCACAACAGTGTTGCAACTAGGACCTACAGATCCAACAGCTGGGCATCCACCGAACACTCACGAGGGAATACGTAGAAGAAGGTTAGGAGAGAGGGCCGGTGTTCTTGCCTAACCCAACCGAACCGGGAACACCAACACCTCTCCTACACACAAGCAGGGGCGCGCCTACCTTTTGCATGAAACCGGGCAAAGCAACATCAGAGCCAACCGGCCCAACAAAGCCCCACAAACTGCCGCTGGCTCTGCAGTAGGCGCGCCCAATCATCCAAACACTTCGCGCGACAAGCAGCAACTGTACTGAGTAACGCAGCAAAAAGGTATACACACACACAGAGAAGGTTGCTGACACTCAGCACTACTGCAACCTTGGTCGCCTAATGAACTTTCTCCACGGCTCAAGAATCTCGTCCAAGGTCAAGGACACACAATTGCCCGCGTTGAATTTTGCTCGCAACTCAGACAAAAACACAGCGACTGCCTCAGCAGCTTTCTCGCCTGCAACAGAGCTCACAGGCTGTTTACCGATCTCGCAGACTCTCCAGCCATGCTGGACATCACTTGTAGACGCAGGACGCTGAACCACAAGCCCGTCTTCAAGCAAACGCGACAGTTCCTCCGAAGTTCCTCCAGCTGTCCCAGGCCCCAGGCCCAAGCCCAGACACTGCAAACGCGTCCCAGGCCTATTCAATCTCCTTGAAAAGCGGGGCCAGAACAGCACGCAGCGCGAGCCTCACCTGTGTGGCCCAAGGAAACCTAGCAACTGCGCCAACACACGGCCGAGTGGATGTAGCCTCCACCAGGCCAGATCGCGCAACACCTTGCTTTGTCTTCTCTTAGGCAACAAAGCCCAGAAGCCCGAGCACAGAGTCAAGCGCCAACCAACGTATGTAAGATGATTTCCGAGGGCCAGTCTTCCATGACAAAGGCACGCGCAAGATCTGCAGTATAGCCAGCACAAACACAACCAAGAAGGCGAATGCGCGGCAACACAAGCAGGAAAAGCCATCGACATAGACTGCCCCCAAGTGCTTGTAACGAACCAACATATGAATGAGTCGCAGAAGCAAAGCTGAGAGACGTGCCCACCAACACGCTGACCAGGCTGCTCCGAAGTGGTTTACCACATATGCGTAGAATTCACCCTCAAGGCTGAAGACAGAGAAGCCCACATCCTCTGCCGCCGTCCGTATCGACTTGTGAGCACCTTTGACGTCTACGCAAAACAGAACCCAGGCAGAGCAATCGACCGCCGCACTGCACCAAGCAGCAAAGCGGTTAAGGGCCGCGGGGCCCGGGGGGAGACGCTACTGAACGGCTGGCAAGCCTCCTTCAATATGCACCATGTAACCTTGATCCAATTCTTCTTGAACCAGTTCACGCACTTTTGACTTCTCTTTTTCCGCTGAAGCATGATTGGCGGCACATAAGCACAAGTCGCAAGTGTCCGAGACCTCCTCACACTCCCGGTCAGTCAGCAAAGGCCAAATCCCAGAGGGAGCGATAGGACGGCGCACTCCAGTAGGCGCACCATTCCGCAACACTTCGCACAGGGATACATCATGATCGCCCATTGGCTTGGCCAAAGACTCCGACAAATTGAGTTTATATGGGGTCAGCTCGAAACCCTGCAGCGCCCAGTCCAATGTCCACTCCGAGAGCAGAGCATACAGCAGAACGCATGACCCGCCTCTTCGTCCGAAAAGAAAGGTCGCTCCAGCACTACGCCAAACAGATCTGCGGCTCTGCGACCCGCATCCGCAGGCATCGATCCCCAAATCGCAGTTCTCACAACGCCAAGTGGATCACCGAAGGCATAAGGCGGCGGGACCTGCCAATCCAGAGTGCCCAGCACCCCCCCCCCTCTTGAAGAACACAGTGCGATACCTAGTCCGCCTAGCTAACTTCAACAACTTCTCACACGCAGATGCTCCGCACGGGAGCGCAATTTTCTTCATAATTTTGAGGATGCTCCGCACAGAGCGATTTCCTTCAAAACGGAGACGAAGAAGACGAGCTCGAGGGGAGCAGTTTGATATAGAATTGATATAGAAACGCTCGACATGATCGTTCAGAAATGATCCAATTTTTCCGAATGCTCCGCACGGGAGCGTCATTTTCGTCCATTCCGGTCGACGAAGTTTCGAGGATGCTCCGAGCGGGAGCGCGATTTTTGAAGATATAAAGATGATCAAACGCAAAAAAAAATCGAATTGTCTCGCGCGGGAGCGCAATTTTTGAGTTAGCTAAGAATGGACTTTTGAGGATGTCCCGCACGGGAGCGCAATTTTCATAAATCCAAGAGCGACCGGTTCGGAGACAGGACTCTCTAGCAAGACTACTTTTTAAAGGCGCAGTGACCTATTTGTAGATCGCAAGCCAACATAAAAAGACGATGTTTTGAGGATGTCTCGAGCGAGAGCGCAATTTTAAGGCGAAGATAGGCGCGTCCCCAATGTTTGCGCGACGGAAGAGCACGCAGGCAAGGCGGGCGACAGCGCAGCCAAACAACTAGAACCCCACAGTGAATGTGGGGAATAAATCCATCCATCCTTGCACACATGCAAGGGAAAAATCCATGTTTCTTTCGCATTCGCCCAGCATGGTCAGTGCTTCGTCGAGAATCACCGTTTTGTTTGTTTATCATCTTATTTTACGTGTTTTCTTGGAGGTTGATAGCATCCCAAATTTATTTCATCTAGATTCAGGCGCAATCCGCGCCAACCCTTGGCCGGATTCTTACATCAAACATATAGCTGCGGCTGGCATCTCTACTGTGAAAAGGTACAAGGAGACACCGTTGTCTTGTGCCATTTTTGAGGTGTGCTTTGGAGATGAACCCCCCTTGTGAGAATTGGGAAAGAGTAGGCTTGTTCCATAACAAGGAAGCTCTTAGAGAATTCTTAGAGGCGGGTAATCCAGAGAAGGACAAAATCCGTAGATGTGGCATGCATGTTGTCCGCATCTGTTCCTTCCATTCGAAGAATTGGCTATGCAATGAAGAGCCCAAACTTACGCGGGGCCATGCTATGCTCCATGGCGGCAGACTGCTTCCATTCTCAGGAGAATATTATAGGTGGCAATGGCGATGCGTCAGCTGAGAGATTTGAAGGCAATAATCAATGAGCATCCTCAAATGAAGACTCATTGTTCCAGCATGTGTTCAAGTCACTCAGAGATGCTAATATTTCTTGCCAAAAGAACAATCTCCATTTGTGCCCCAAACTAAGATTCACCTCACGCAACAGCACAGAGACAAGCCGCCATTTCGAAGAACATTATGGTAAGCCATGGAATCTGGGAACGGAGTGAACTTTCTTCTGTCACGTGCAGTGGTCCAGTCAAGTTCTGTCTTCGTGTGAAATACAGGATGGTATGACAGTTCTCATCCCTGGGACCTAACTAAGAACAGTGCCTCTACTCCTGTGGTCATAATAAATTCACTAACCTTCATCTTGTACTCATATTCTGCTGCAGGATGGAGTGAGCATTTCTCCAGTCATAGCTGTGGCGCCTTCAAGGATGCAAGCAGCCATACAGTCCCCCGCCAAAGGCAGTCGGAAGGGCCAGGGCAAAAGAAAAGGAGAGGTAAAAGGCCAGTGAGCTACGAACCCAAGGCTCTTTCCACGTATGGGAATGCCTGGCTTAGCTCCAAACAAAGTCTGCATATGCCCTAGGCTTCTTCCACAAGAAAGTAAGGGCTCTGCTCTTGCCAGTCAATAGGTTAGCTCTTCTGTAGATATGCCGAGTTTCACCTGAGAGCTCTGGATAGCCGACAAACGGGACGGTTATGCAACATGACGAACATTTGTGGCTGATTGAGTTGGTTACATTCCTGTTGCAGTGCTATCAGTCCATGTACAGTTCATGTGAACACCACCGCATGATGTGCTTGCTCACAAGGTTTAAGAGACTCTGTACTCCAGTAGCGCGATAGCAAAAGAGACACCCGTCCGCCTACTTTACTGTGCTCTGTGTGAGAGGTAATGACGGAAAGGGTCAACCTCAGGAGGGAGGGACGGGGCGGGGACGCGGCGGGAGTTTTAAGATGAATCAAACATTGCTGCCTACTCGCGAGGCATTAGAGAGGTCTTCCAGAGACTCAATACTTTAAGGTTTGGGTTTCATGGCGGTTCCAGACTCGAGGCATTGAAGGGCTTTGCGTCTTACAGTTCATGGCAAGAGCCCACGGCGGTCGCAGCCTGTCGAGTTCCCATGAAGCAAGCACAAACTGTAAGGCAGCCACTTTGCAATGCCGCAGACATCACTCTTCCTAGGGGAGAGATTGTGTTTCCACGCAAAAAAAAGATACGCTTAACCTCACAAAGACCAACGTGCAAATGATTCATGACCAGGATCTGCATGATCAAGGGCCACGTGCATGCCTGAGCTTTGCAATCTGTGAGATGTCCGGTACGCAGCGAAAGCCCATGTTCCGAGTTGCTTGGATGGGCGTAGGCTTCTCAAAATTCTTTGTGCAATATCTGGCAGAGCGACCAAAATCAAGCAGCATAAGCATGGGCTTCAGACGACCTGATGAGTCGCTTCGCGAAGCCCTGGAAGTGGAAGCCTGCAAGTGGCGTGATGTCGACGTCCTGAGAGGCAACTTGGAAAAAAAGGTGGCAAGGTGGTGATTCTTTCTGTGTCCTTGCCCTGAGGGATGTGCACCTGCCCCAAGACTGGCCAACCAAGCAGTGTCTTGCCTCACTTTGTGCGGCTTGAGAAGGTCTTGCCGCATTGCCTTGATGTTGTGCTCATCAAAGTATGCCTGCCAGCTGCCAAATCCGCATCGCAGTCTTGCTGCGTCAATTGTGCTGCGAAGAAAAGTACGGACAACCTTCGCGTCTTCCACGGTCAAGGTTGTCTTCTGCTTTTTGGCCTGTCAAGTGAAGCTGTGCAAGCAGCTCAACAAAGCTTGGCAAAGCGCAATCACCTCGGCTCGACAAGGAAACATGCAAAATGTCAGTTGCCGGTAGATATGCAAACCTCTCCTTCAGCGTTGCAAAAAAATTCTGAGGGGCTTCCCTCGTTACTTGAAAGTAGGAATTGGCACTGAACGCGCATGAGCAAAACTAAACCAAAGCAGATTGAGCCAGAATCCCAAACGAAAGGGAGACCAAACACCTATCCAGTCCCACGTGCATAGCTGAAGACGCCAGAAACACCAAACATGGATGGAGTCTCCCCAAAAGCTAGGTCCTGGTCCTCAAAGGGAGCTACATGTGGCATGCCGCCTGCAGGTCTTCCGTGCCAGGCTTGCGAGCACCTTTCCTTTTCCCAGCTGCCATGTCAGGAGTTGTCAAGACTGATTACTTGATATCGCTGATACGTTATTCAGGTTCAGAAAGATAGAGATCGAAGCTGATGAACCCTCTGTGGATTGAAGAGCTGATGGCTGCGCGATCAAAGGGCAAACACCTGCACAGGCTGAGCCAGCTGGCACGTGTCACGTGTTCGCATTGTTCGCTACCTTTTACATCCAACTATACTCCTACGCAGCAGATGCTGATGTCAATGTGGTCGTTTTCCGCAAGCAGCAAACATCCGGAGGGCCAGGCTCAGCAACTGAACCGAATGTGACTCCTAGTGATTTTGATCATGTGCTGCCGAAGTTGTGATGCAGCACCCGCCCTGAAAGCTGGCATGCCCAACTTCATGAATTGCTGTGCACAAGGATCTTCTGGCGTGGAGAGGTGAGGTCCCCTCCGTCGAGATGAGACAAAGAATCCGCTTCAACTTGGGTCGGCTGCACCAACGCTCCAACAATCTGCAGCTCTGAAAGGCACGCTTGAAGTATGCAAAGCCGGTTGACGACCTTTGCCACACAAGTGGGCCAGCATCGAACGCCGCAGCTGCTAGCACAGCTCCCCAGAACAGTTCGAAACAATGGCCAGATGCCACAACGATTCTTGGCTGAGCCTGTTGCTACCATTGTATGCGTACTATCGGGACTGCAGTAGTGCATGTTTGCAGTAAACTCTCGAGGCAAAGCTAAGCTGGAGGGATCCAGGGTAACCGGGTAACGGTACCATCTGCTCTTCAAAGTGGCAAGACCAAAAGACCAATGCTAGCACTGCTAGCAATGAAGCAGCTGATGCTGAGAACTTGGTGGTTGAAGGAAGGGGTGCAACAGGCAGTATTGCGGCAGTATGTGTGCACATGTCCTGAATTTGTTCCAAGCTCTCAAATTTTACCTGACTGCTTCGGCATCAAAGCATGGAAGGAAAAGTCGAATACAGGCTCATCAACAGCAACAGCCGCTACGCTGCTACGCTTGCTTCAATTAGGAAGCGCCACCCCCTGTCGAGATTTTTTTCAAGTGAAGGCGCGCGCGGATTCCACACAGCGGCGCTGCTATTCAACTACAGGCAGAGGCGAACCGACCCTTCCCGACACTGCCAAACACCATGGAACACAGCGGTTAGGGCGAAGGCAAAGAAGTGCCTGCCAGAAAGTGCAAACACCATGTAAACGTACAGGCCAACATTAGGAAATCGACCCCCAACTCTCATCCAAAACCATGCTTCCCCATCTGAACGCTAGCAATTGGGGCCCATCAAAAAAAAAAAGCATCCGGGAAGGTCCTTTGTTACCTTCCCCAAGAAACGCGGCTGACAGAGGACAAATCTTAAACTTAATGGTCATGTTTTGAATGGAATGATAACCGTTGTCTTGAAGCTAGTTCAAGTGGTGCTTCAAGTTTACCATCTAATTCAAACCCTTCTGGCAGCAATATCCATGCGGAACAAAGCCGGAAAATATCTTACTGAATGCGGGCATGCGCGCAAGCCATGCGCAATGGCGGCGGAAGGCCCGAGTAAGGCAAATCCTCGGTTCTTGGTCAACAAACGTGTTCAAAGCCTAGACACTAGCAGCCAATCCGAGCGCTGAAGGTTGTAGGGTCTAGGCTTTGGTGGCGCAGCGTTTTCAGACACCCCACCACTTCCTCCGCAGCGTGATGTACGCATGTCGAGAGGTGCGAAACACAAGCGGGAGGCTGGAAAGGAAGGGCTTCTGGAGACCTTTGCTTGCCATTAAAATGCAAGCCGCCAGGTAAAATCAAAACGTAGCACCTTCTTGTTATCAAACCCCCTTGAATGCTGACTGAAATTGGTCGCAGTAACAGCTTCCACCTTCCACTGTATATGATGCATGCAGAGATCTACTGGCAGACTCACGAGCAGGAAGCCACACCTGCACTGCTTGCGGAGGCCTCATGCGATTCTGGAACAGACGTCGTCTGCATCCCTTGGACAATGGGGCCAAAGACTGTAGAGCAACACTCCTGGCCAAATATGCCCTTTTTGCACCTTCTGAGTCAGAGGGCAACGAGGAAGCGTGACATGCTGCCTGTTCGACAGAAGCTGGCCTCTTCCTTGAGTCTAACAAGCTTCCGGCGCTCCAAGTACATGGCCCCCTCCTTTTGAAATGCTGGGAGGACATGGTAGACCCTGAAGTCATGGCATACGTCAGTGACAGCAAAAGCACGGAGCGCCTCTGACTTTGGTGTCTTGTCTGCCGCTAGGCCGCTAGACATCACTAGACACCTTCCAGTTGATGCTGTCCACCTCCTCAGCATCAGGGATGCAGTCAAGGTTGAAGGCTACTGTCTTCACGTCCGATGCGCTACTACAGCTTTCATGGGCCTTACCTTTCAAAAGATCAGCGAGGCACCAGTACACGGCCTGCAAAAGCAGACCAAGGACTAGATTGTGACTGGATGCCTCTTGTACGGCGCATTGCCGTGCATTGTGCCGTGCATTGAGGTGCGGACTTGAAACCCTTCGGATCCTTACAGAGGGTATGCGCGGTATCAGGTGCTTCTCAAACCGTTCCCACGTTCTGGAATCGCTCTGAAAATCAAGAATCAAGCAGTGTCAAGCAGACATGTGCAACATCACATGCTCCGACATCTGGTGTGGTTAGGCGCAAGACACTCCCGACTTGCAGCGAGCAAGCACTGAAGGCACGACATTCTGACATATCACGCGGCAGGTCTCTGAAGAAGTTGCAGGCGCGGAATGGACCGATATTGGAACAACACACATGACTGTTTCGCGGGAAAGCAAACTTGCGGTTATGTGCACGCAGACGTGAAGCACAGAGGCAAACTTCTCACGTCTCAAGGCAGCCCGTCTAACCATCAATTTTTAAAGTCCCGCTACACAGATGTCACGAGATCTTTGGCACAGTAATGTGCAAAACCCAGCGACAGTACTCAGTAGCCCGGCAATGTCTATGAATAGGCCCTGTTGCTGCAAGAATACGGGTAAACAGACAATCACTGCATGGTACTGAAGTTGGCTGCGGCTCCAAACTCTGGAAGACCAGCGCGGTAGAAAACTGCTAGCCACAGAATTGGCGAAGACTTGCTAGGTGATCAGAAGCTCCTCCCGATTTCCGAGCGGCTATGCAGGGCGCGAGCAGTTTTCTACATCCCTTTGCCAAATTCTAAGCGCAACCTGCAAGACAACTTGCTTCGCTTTCTCAACCATGGGTTTGGAATGGGCGTTCACGAGCATCTAGAGCAGAGAGATAATGGAGAACCAGATCCACAATCATTGCATGGTTTCACTCGCATCGGCTGCATGTCTACTCACGGCAAGCTGAGGATCTGAACATTCTTGTCACGATAAGTGAGCTGTATTCTCCCGCTCATGCAATTCCACAAACGAAAAACATGTTAATCCTCCGCCACGTCCATAATCGCAAGAAACGTGCATGTTCTCTGCGGTCCTGTCTGTCAACTGCATTTACCACTGTCTTCGTACAATATTGCAGGAGGGCATGGAGCACGCTAAGCGGAAGTGTTTGTAAGAAGCCTTTGCATATGCACGTCTTGAGCTTCGGATCACGGCCAGCATGGCCAGAATGTCCAGCAAGCTCTGCAACATCACCTGGATGAGCTCTGCAAAGATTGCAAGCGTAAAAGGTGCTCTGAGTGCGATGCCAACCTGGTGCTCCAAAGGCTGCTCTTCCTCCATGGCGTCTTGGCCTTGCGCCTCGGCCGCCTTGGCCTTGGCCTTCGTGCAGATACGGCAACGTGGCAAAGGCTGTCGGCAGCCTGCAGCGTTCCTAGCTTCAGCTGAGCTTCAGCTGAGCTTCAGCACCTTAAAATGAGACCCTCTCAGCGCTCTCAACGCGGCCATTCAGTGAGGTGAGGTCAGGTCTGCTATGAAGAGAGATTTTTTTTGGAGAGCAGATTCATTCGCAGCACGGGCTGAGTTGCGTGTATGTAGCGGACGGCCACAAGTTAAATTGCTTTGACGGTGCCTATCGTCTGCTAGAGGCAAGGCATGCAAGGCACGTCAGGCACGCTATCACCGAACCCGAAAAGCGAGATTTTACGAGCCAAGGTGGCAAAGCGCTAAAACTCGCCTGGTCCCAATGAAAACATGAAAAGAGTTTTAATTTCCTAGCAGAGGCAGATCACCTCGTGGCCGACAACTTTGGAAGTCACAGGCTTTCGGCCATCTTTGTTGCGACGTTGCTTGAGTCAGTCTGACGCGCGGGGAGGTCCTGGAAGCCTTGAAAGCTTTGGAACCCTTGGAAGATCAGCTTGCGAAGGCGGGGGTCTGTCTGAAGGCCCTCAACCTGAACAAAGCGTGCTTCATGCTGTCTCAAGCGTGGGGTGCGGCTTTTTTACGCAGCAGTTTGAGCGGCTGGGGTACATCATCCTGCAACCAGAGTCCCGTCGAGGGTGAGTTGACGCCACAATGCCAGACCACGCCTTGCAATTCTCTTGCTGCTACAAGCTGCGATGCAGCTGTTCGCGGCTTGCAGGACGCTGCATGGAGGAAGTCTGAGCCGCAACTTACATACAGCTTGAGCTTGGGCCAAGGCTTGGGGTTCCACCTGATTCAATTTGAAGCAGGGGAAAAAACCTGGGCCCAGACCAGCTGGCACTGAGCCAGAGAAGCGCAGCAGCCGCAACACTTGCAGCAGCGTGAAAAACTCTGTGACGTGCCATTTTTTGCAAGAACAAGGATGAACACAGATTTAGCGCCTGGCTTGGGATTGTTGATTTCCAGAAAGGCAAAGCATAACCAAGGAGTTGTTTGGGACCACACTCTGTGGCTCCAGGATTCTGCGCGTCGAGGTGCTGCAGGTGCCGCAGGTGCCGCAGCGCTTGTGCATCGCTGCATCGAGTTAGAAGTCACCACACGAAAACTCCCTTGGATTCTACTTGGGACTCTCTCCAGGCTGGGCTTAGCGGCCCCCAATGCCAACACAGGCCGCGACAGCGCAGGCAGCGCAGAGCTGCCTGGATTTCAGGGTTGGGCACAGGTGTTTCTTAAGCACGCGCAGGGCCCAAGGTTTTTGCCTCACTCTGCCTCTGCCCACACCATAGTAGATCTGTGGACCAACGTTAGGCTCAAGCTCGTGCCACAAGCCCCCATAACGAATCTCTCGCTGCCCGTTGCGGCACCTTGCAAGCCTTGCAGTCCAAATCCTGAAGGCAGCACTTCGCTTTACACCTGCACAGCCGGCACAGTCCGCGCAACCGCGCAGACTGCACAGCGAATCGCCGAAATCCTCCAAACCGGAAAGCCACTCAGTAGCGACTGTAGCTGGCGTGAATGGCAACGCTTGCGAAGAATGCAAGCGAGAATGCCGGTAGAAATGTTTGGTCGAAGACTCGACCAAGCAATCATATGTGCCACATTGCACGAGGCAAGCACAGAGTCTCAAGACGGTCTCCTGCAAAGACGACCAAAGCAAGCCCGCATCCCTTTTTGAAGGCTCTGGCCACCCCTTACTTGCCAATCCAGTGGATCCCCGTGGATTCTGCAATATATAGACGAAGGCTCGCCTTTTTTTTTGGTAGAGGGTCTCGCCTGCCGCTCTCGGACCAAAAGTGGTGGAAATAAACGTGACCTCCAGGGATGCCCAGTCTCGCGAATCTCGCTTGAAGATGCTGGGAGACTGCCTCGCACACTCATAATCACAGGCTGGCTGGCCAATCGTCAGCTTAGGCTTTTGGGCTTGGACTGTGACCGCACTTTCGAGTAACGTTGCGGTCATGGCGAAAAGGAAACGTGCTTCAAGGTGGCGCAGAGACCAGGCTAAGGGATAAAACAGGTGACAGGTTAGGGTTGACAGATGTTGACAGGCTGCGGGAGGTTGAGGCGGCTTGCCGTGCTTGCCGTAGCCCTCAGCCGCCTTAGCCGAGGAGTGTTGCACGCGTTGCGTGCTGCCAGACTGCCAGACCTACCCCACAATCCTACAACGCAATCCATTCTATGACTGCCATCCCTCAGCTTCGGCACACAGCTGGGAACAGCCGACCTACCCGCCATGCCCGCCTGCAAGGGGCTGGCTGTGGGCCCGGATGAGAGCAGCATCCAGTCGCACTAGGCAGGAGCGTCACGGAGACCAGCCCACTCAAAAAAAGTGAAATAGCGGCAGTCGGAGTACCATCGCGGTAGTCGCCAGAGCACTCTGGGCACGTGGCCGAATATGTTGGGCATGTCGATTCAGCATATGGGGCTGGCGCAGAAAGCATGCCATTCATAGGGTCCTTAGGCAGGTGCATGTCACGGAAACAGGTGTTGGCAGGTGTGGCGGGCATGGCTGGAGAAGTGCAACCGCTGTTTGGGACGCCTGGCCCCGTCCTTCACTTTGCTCATGTGGACATGCGGAAACGTACCATCCGCTAATGTTTTAGGATCCGGTATGAGATTTGACGGCGGATGCAGGAACGAGTGCAACAGCTGCGGGCGACAGAATGCTTTGTCCTGGTGATGCTGGAGATGCCGGAGAGGTTGGAGGAGCACCTCAAGAGTTGGCCTTAAGTGCCAGGGCAACTTCACTTGGACAGCAGCTCCTTCCAAGCGCAGCTCCAACCTGAAGCATCTGAAGATATCTGAAGCTCAGTTTCAAGGAGAGACTGACAGTGATTTGACTGTTCTTTTTCGGCATCCTGAGGCCTCCAGCGAAGCAACGTCCACACCACAGGACAGCTGACGACTTCTGCAGGGACGGCAAGTTTGGCTTCATGAATGACTTAAGCACCAAATAATCAGGCTGCACTCCTGGCTCTACTCTGCTCGGTGGCATTTGGTGAGGCTGGCTGCTGCTCTTCATTGGCCTCGAACGTTGACGACGTGGGTGGTCACCCAGCTGGCCCCGGGGACCCGTCCGTGGAAAGTCCTGAGGCATTCCTGGCATTCTCCAAGCAAATCGGAAGAAGAGGCTGTTTACGCCTTACGCATGTCTACAAGGTGATCAGATCAATTGAGCCTGCATTTGGGCACCGTAGCTGCAGCGGCCAGTCACGCGAGCATCTGCTTTTAGCCAGACAAGCAGGCGAACAATGCAAGCCAAAGCTTTAAAAAACTAACTGACGGAAACGACTTTGATCTCTCCAGCTGCGCGAGACAGCATTCCTTTCATTCCTTTTTGTTTTTGCTGGCTCAAGCACGACGGAATCGCCTTTTTATGCTGGACTGCGTCTCATTGAAGTCCAGCTCTGGGTCATTGTGTTCAGAGAAGCCATCGAGATCCATGGAGCCAACAGCAGCAACAGCGTCATGAAGAACACGTCCAGGGACTGTTAAGACCTCATGAGAACGGGCAAGACATGAAAGCTCGGCGCTGCAGGCACACCTTACATGTGAAGCTCTTGAAGGGCATGCCAGTTTAGCTGGCTAAGCGCAAGCCAGGCCTGGGCGAAGCCCCCAAAACATAGGAACTAGACCCTGGACTCCCTGCTTCTGCCGAGCCGAGCCGAGCCGAGGCCCCCACCCCGCCCCCCCCCCTTTTCCCCTAGGCACCAGCTTCCCAGACCTTTTCATACGTCGTAGAAACGGCCGAAGCTCTCCATCGCTCCTACATTCCTGCATGACATTGCATCAGCAAATGCTCTGCAGCTGAGTGACCCATGACCCGCGCCATCCGGATCCTCTATGAGTGCTGAGACACCCCGATCCCTTGGGATCTTCCTTAGCAGAAGGATTCCAACAAGGAAAACAAAAGCCACCCCAAAAACTATTCCTGCCAGGAAGGAGTAAGAGCTGCTCAGCTCTCTTTTCAAGGCCGCCGTGTAACTGTGAACCATGTAGTACCTTAGAGCCAACATAGCCGCTATGCCCTCCTCTGCAAGATAAAGGGCCTCTTGAATCAGATGCGGGGCGTGTAGCGGGCAGATGCGTTGTAGACCGTGGAGAGCACAATGAGTCCACATAATAGCACCTCGACGGGCGAGTCGATGCCGCCCTATTGAGAATCACCCGGCTGAGGCAGGGACATGTATCCACTGGCTAGTATAGCCTGTTCAATGGAGAATCTGATTGGCGTTGCAGCAGAGCAGGCTAGGGCTCTCACACAGCAGAGACACCGGGATGCTCACCAGGACCTGGTTTACCCATCGCGGCTGTTGGGCAAAAAGTGTAAGTGGCAATTTGCAAGATTTGGTCAGAGTTGCAGAGGTGGCGTGTAAGGCCATGTAGACGATAGCGTAGGAGATGGGGAACTCGTTGCATTCGACAAAGGCACCGTGCACCTGCAATAGAAATGTAAAAGAAGGCAGATGGGTGGCTAAGAGAAACTG
Organism: Symbiodinium pilosum; assembly: GCA_905231905.1. Lineage (NCBI taxonomy): Eukaryota > Dinophyceae > Suessiales > Symbiodiniaceae > Symbiodinium > Symbiodinium pilosum. The sequence continues at coordinate 70,254 of CAJNIZ010045160.1, read as the reverse complement.
ATCAGTTGCCTGCGGGGGCTTGCGCAGGATCTTTGCCACTATGTGGCCTCCAGGGCCACGCATGGCCCAGTGGAAAATCGTGTCCTGAAAGATTGCAGCAGGAGAGCTTTGGGCGCAGCTTGGTGCAGCTGAAATGCAGATGAGCAACATACCCCCACTTGGGGCATCGTAGGCCGACGGCCAGCAGCCAGGAGCTGTAGAGGACGAACCAGATGCCATATACGGCTGCCGCATTCAAGTAGATCTCTCTCCTCATAGCGCGCCATGCCACCCCCCAAAATCGAGGCCCATGAAAGTAGATTGTCCTTGTCATGTCATCGAAGAAGGTGTACCTCCAAGCACAGCATCGACCACAACATATGCTACAGGCTGTTTCAAACATCTTCAAACCATGTTTTTTTCGGCAAAGCGCGGGAAGATGTGTGGGAAAGAGGCATGGAGCGCGGTTTTCCTCCAGCCAAGCTCGTACATCACCAGGGAGGGGAACCTGAGGCTGAAGACCACACACATGTCATATTTAAGTGGGAAAGTCACTTCAAACACAGGACTGCGAAGGACCAATCTGCAGCTCTGCTCCATTGGATTTCACTTTACAATTTTGCGCCTTCCAGTGCTCTTTCTGTTGGAGCCTTGCTCTTGCCTGAGCATGAAGGAGCAAGAAGCAAGTCACAATGAGACTCGAGGAGGATGTCGCTCAAGGGATGCACAGATTTGGTGGATGACGCAGGTAACCTTGAGGGCCCACATCCCAACTTTGGAATCACCGCCGCACTCAAAGAGAGCAGGCCGAGCTGAAGGCAACGTCGCCGAACAGCGCCAACACCGGTAGAATCAAGTTCTGCGACCCCCGAGCATGAGAGAGGTTCAGAAAAACTACCACGGGACAGAAACCAAAGAGGTCTGCTTTGTTGGCATCCTCAAACGGCTGCGCGATGCAACTCAGCATCAACGGCAACCCGTCCTTGAATGCAACTTGCGCAACGGATCCCTGCCAAGAAACGGCGAGCGAAGAAGACGAGCTTAAGAGCTAACTTGTGGTGAGCGATGCCTAGATGCCACGCGACCAGAGCTTGATGGACACTATGCTAAAACAACCTTCAATACGTGATCATCCTGGCGAGCAATGCAGGATCTTTAACGCAATCATGGCCCAACTGAGTCGTCCTCAAGCACCCCACTAGACCAGATTGAAACTGGGGTTTCTTGGCTCGAGTTTGACAACATGGTCCCCGTTAATCTAGTCCGAGGTTTGCACGTTTTGTTTTTTGGCTATGGCGGCTATGGCTCGCCCCAGTAGTCCAAGGCGTAGTCCAAAGTTTTGATGATATTTTCTGCGCCCCATTGTCCATTGGTCCAAGAATCCAAGGGCTCGAGGAGTTCTTTTACAGTTCTTGTTAAGCAAGAATGGCACCTCATGGGAACGAAGCACAATTTTTTGCATCTGACCATGAATGCACCTCGCCTGTTCCGCGATCCAAGATAAGCAAATTTCAAAGATGTCGCCGGGTACTGAGCAGCCTCCTCGAAAACCATACAGCTTCTTGCTGTAGCTCGTGCCTTGCTCCAAAAAAGCGGCCCCGCGGTAAATCCGCTGAGGTCCCCGCCTCTGGCGTTTGGGGAGCAAGACTCTACCCTCCCAACAGATCGGTGCGCAAAGCCTCACCCCCCGCCCACACCCGAACCCCCCATGAGAGGTAACCTACGCGTTGGTCCTCTCTACACCACAGACAGCAACGCGGTCAGGTGTCTCCTTCCCTACACTCAGGCAGCACAGAGTTGCTGGTAGTCCCTACGCTTGAACTTTGAGCATAGGACATCATGCATCGGTGTGTTAAACTCTACATTTCCACCTTCTCCTTGGCGTTGTATGCTAGGTAGTCAGTTCTTGGCAAGTGTATGGTCGAATGTTGTTTGGCTCAAGGCCCCCTCTTAGCTGAAGAAGCAGTGGGAATAATTGTAGCTATTGCCTTTCGCATTTGACCTACACGATAGACCAAGCAGAGCTGTGACGACCAGTCGAGTGAAAAAGTTTGCATGGAAGCAAGGGCACTGTGCTTGCGGTTTACAACCTCACTATTGGCCAGTCACCCTTTTACAGGTTAGCAGCCGTAGACGCGGCAAGTCTGGTCTGCGATGTTATCATTGGAAGGCAGTTCAGGATCCGCCAGCACAAATCAGACCGCCACCTTTGGATACTCTATGAGTGATACTGCTGAGGAGGCGCATGCTGCGCCTGCCCGCGGTGTTGCGATAACGGTGAATCATGAGGGGCTTGGGACTCCCACCCCAATTTGGCTTTAGCCAGGGCAGTAGCTCCTTTGTTTGACACTATCACTAACTGCTAATGTAGGCCTGTTACATATCACGTTGTTTGGACAAGGGGCGTCTTCCAGTGGCGCAGATGGGGTCACCGGCTCTGGAGGAGGAAGCGGTGGAGGTTATCCTGGTTTGCCTAAGGGTGGAGACCCGGAAGGCAACGGAGATGTGGATGATGACAATGGTGGCAGACCACCGAATCTCGGAGGCGATCCGGACCCATCTTCATCCTCATCATCCTCCAGTTCCTCATCGTCGTCATCCAGTTCCAGCGACAGTATCTCGTCATCATCAGAAGAGAGTGATAAGAAGAAAAAGAAAAAGAAATGAAAGGACAGGGTAACCAGGAAGGAGGCAGAAAAGGTCTCAGCGGCAGTCTGGAAGTCTCAGTTGACGATGTCATTGGTTACGGCTTCTGGGACTCGGATCATCAAGAGTGGTTGAAATGGCTGGCTCCTGCTTGGAACCCTAATCCCAAACCTGATGACCTTAAAGAAGTGAAGAAGGAATACCGAGCTATTGACATCAAGATGTCTCTAGCTATGACTGGCATGTTGAAAACAGCAGGCGATCCCGCTCGCACTGTCAGGATCGAGGTTGAGAAGCTACAGCGTCATCGCGCCAAGCACTCAAAGATCATGTCAAGAAGTGACCTCCCTCTTTCTGATCAGCTTCCAAATTCGGATGTACGCAAACCATATGACCTATTGATGAGCTTCAATGTCAAGCGTAGCAAACTCGATAAGGAGAAGAAGAATCTGGCGGAGAAAGAAAAGGCTTGGATCGAGATTACCAATCCCAAGCCTGGCGCTCCAGCCACGAAAGCTGAAAAAGAGAAGGCCAAGAAGGAAAAGGAGAAGCAGGAGAAAGAAAAGAAAGAGAAAGAGAAGAAAGAGAAAGAGAAGAAGGAGAAGGATAAGAAGGAAAAGGAGAAGAAAGAAAAGGAACGAAAGGAAAAGGAAAAGAAAGAGAAAGAGCAGCAAGGGGACAAGCCAGGTGTCCTGGTTGTCCTAGACGCAAAGGCAAAATCCCATCCTCATCCCAAGGGCAAGGGAAAAGGCGGTAGGTCCTCATCCCCCAAGGATGGTAAGAGGCCGTGCTATTGCTACCTTGTAAAGCGCGATTCTAGGAATGGAAACTGCTGACACTGGGGTCTAGCCACAAGTTGGGCACTTAACAGGCAGAACACTAAAGCAATGGCACACACTTTTCACTATAGCGCGAAAGGCTGCTACCGAATGTCAGTCCTACAGAAAGGACAAAGAAGAAAACAAGAAAGATGCAGTGTAGCTACTACACACTGCAATTAAGAATTATGTGATAAGTATTACCTTTGTACAAAGTACTTGAGCACATCTCATCACTACGGTCCGAGACAGCTACGGGCATGCATACGTGCTGCTCACATGCCTCATGTCCATGTACAAGCACTCCCCCCGTTCTGTTTGACAGAACGTCACCATGCACTATGTACATATGACCGTTCCTCCAGAACTGGGCTCATGCTCCAAGGACGGCTTCATGGCATCTTGTATCTTCTGCAGTATCCGATGCTCATGGTTTTACACCAATCAGCCAGTAGAACTGGCTGAGGGCTGCTGTGGATACAGGATCTCATGGAGAGACGGAGGCAACGGTAGCGGTTCTCCGCTAGAGTAAGCACAAGGCCTCCGCATAATTACCGGGGCATCTGTACGATTTCTCGCACACTGCTCGGAGGAGACATGCCATACCTTGCCATGAGTGCAAAGGTAGATATTTCCCAGTGCATGTGCCGTAGGTCTCCGATTGCGAATTGTTTGCAGATCCTGTTCATTTTTGATTTTGCTACTGCCCGTTGTAATCTGCGAATAATTCTCGCTTGACTACTGCAAGTATTCAGGAGATCTTCGAACTGATGATCAGTTTGAGCTGCGGTTGAGCTTGCTTCATAACTGACCTCCTGGGGATCTTCCTGATCCTCTGTCTGAGTCGTAATAGACTCTGTGGTAGGTATCACGTGGCCTCTAGCAATGGACCGTCCTCTGGCAAGGGACCGACCACGGGAGTGTCTGCGGTTACGAAGGTCTTTAGACCTTCCCGAGCACAGATTAGGACCACAATACAGCCAACCAGACACCAGTTCTCCTGCGATTCTGCCTTTTCAAGACAGATGGCCCACAAAGAAATAGTAGAGGCTAACATAGCCAACGCTCGGTTCGACTGAGCAGTCTTTACTACCTGGGACACACATGCCTGAGCACGGATCTTCCCGACCTGTACCAGCTGCAGTCCTATCACGGTGACTAAGCAGAGGAGGAATATCCCAAAGGACCAAGAGTCCAACGGAATTCTTGTGGAGGTTTCCCCTTGCGCTGGAATATTACCTGCTTTGACGGCTGTCAACCGTGAAAACAACAGCAAGGCAATAAGTGCTTTGGTCGCTACCGACGGAGCCTTTGAGGCGGCTACCGATGGGCGTGGCGGCTCATTACACTCCTTCATGTGTGGAGTATACAGATCCGTGACCCGCGTTAAATCTGCAAGTCGCTGAGGACCCACTGCCTCTGCCTACGTAAACAACCCCGGAAGATGCGCTGCTCGCCATTCATCATCTTCCAGTGCTTCACGCACTACGGTCGCCCGAAGGCGAATATGCCTGGTTCTCCACGAACCCGATTCTAACTGACATAACTGCAAAGTAGCAGTGTTATCAATGTATAACCCTTTACGAAGCACGTTCTTAGCTCCTGACCACCAGACCTTCGGCCGTGTCCTCAACCTCATCAGCAACCACACTTGGTAAATGCCAAAACAGACCCCCACTGTGGCGCCAACCTTAAGGACGGATCTTCCAGAAATGGCCACTGAATCTCGGGGGCTCCCGGCGATAGTCCAGTTGCAAATGCTGAGACTGTTGCGTTGCTTCGGATGCATAGGGCTCCGGGCGGTAGTCCAGCATTGATTGCTGGGGCTGTCAAGCTGCCCTGAGGACGTAGGGCTCCGGGCGAAAGTCCAGCAGTAATTGTTGGAGCATTGAAGCTGCTTTGAGATAGTAGGGCTCCGGACGCTGATCCAGCAGTAATTGCCGGGGCTGTAGCGTTGCTCTGAGGGCTGAACATTGGATTAATCATAGGCATCATTGTATTTTGATTGGCAGCAAGCTGGGTAGTCATAACAGCGAGTTGTATGCTTGCGGCATGGGCCTGGTACAGTACGTTGTATCCAAACCTGTTGAACTGCTCCTCATTTGCAAATTGGACCGAAGTGGTCATAGGACGAACCGGCATCGCTAACTTAGGTCGTGTTCCTCTGGTGGGGAACATCCTCACAAGTTGTCAACACAATACAATACAAAAGCTGAACAGCCAAGATTTGGGCCTAAATTGCAGTGCTTGCCAGTTTCATTGGAAGAAATCAAGACATCTTCAATAGGACGTCAGCAAAGAAATCAATCGATTGTTTCATAACTTCATGACCTGAACATCAAACAGGTAAATCAATTGAATGAATCAACATTTTCAGAAGGAAACTCTTCCCGTCGCTTGGAAATCAGAAGGAATCAAAACCTTCGGTTGGTTTCATTGCGTATTCAGGTTGGTGAGGACAACTCCCCACTAAGGNNTGGGTGGCCACTGCAATTTTCTTCATTCCCGTCTTCATTGTGGTCATTTATTGTATGAACATCTTTGCTCTGAGGAGAGCTAATACGATCTTCTTCTTCAAGCTCTTGTTGTTGCAATGCTGGCTCAACAGTATGCTTCCCGAACCGACAACACAAAACTGTGGCAGCAACACCACTGGTGGATCTACTCCTTCTCACATGCTGACTGGAATCACAAACTGCAACTGCACATGTCTGCAACTGTTGGACATGACTGTACATGGCAGGTAAACCAACCGCGAAAATCTAATCTTGCTGCCTCAGGGGGCCNNCTCCACATCAGCTGTGGCATAGCCCTCTTCGTCGGGCAAACAGCTATGCTCACAGGATTGCCCCCCTGCGATAATGTTTTCTTGTATCTGACATCAAGTCATCATGATAGGTAGAACGTGCATGGGTTACAAACTCTTTGGTACGGAGGGTGACACACACACACACTAAACCCGGATACTTTCGACTGTTTCTTTGCAAGCAGCAAGTGGATCAGGACGGCGCATACATTGTCCTCGGTATGCTCCAAGCTGTCCCACGCTCCACGCCAAAAAAAAGAAAAGTAAGAAACAGACGTAGCGGCGTAGCGGTCGGCCGAGCATCCAGATCGTGAAAAATCAAGGCATTCCCTAAGGCTGCAGTGGCACAAAGCAATGTGCCGTTGCCTTACAGGGAGATTTCAGTGCAGACCGCAGCAGAGCTGGTTCCTGCCGCGTTGCCCAATCCCCAGCTGGCACAGAAACACCTCTGCGACACACGGCACTATGCGGTGTAGCAACATGAGACCGAGACCCAGAACTCCTCGAGTCAGGGGACCATTTCTGGATCGCGGGTGGCACAGACGCAACAGTCAGGATCAGGAGTAGGAACACCTTCAGCAAAATGCAAACACAGATAGAAGCAGAGACTCCCTCAGGATCCGGCGCCGAAAAAGTTGGCCATCCAGCAGAAGTCCAACCAATACCTTCTCTAAGCAAAACACAAACACTCACAGGTGCGCAGTGCACAACTAAGAAGCTACGAATAATGAGATGCTTTGGCCAGAGGACAGTTGCTGCTTTGGCCAGGCGCGGACCATCTTGCTCCAGCGGATGGGCAGCAACACGCAAACCTAGAGCTATCAGAGCTATCTGGTGACTTAGTGGTGGGGACAAGGGGGGCTTGCAACTAGGCCTCCATGATGTAGACCTCGGTTCACACTGTCAAGTTCAGGTATCGACATCGATAAGAGCCAGTTCATGCCAAAAGGGCGTAACAAATCGTTCGCAAATCATGCCGAGCATCGATCCAGAAATATCCTGGGAGAGCACCGAAGCTCCAGGCAACAAACAGCCTTGGTCGACACGAATCTTCACACACGCATTCACTGCTTTCTGCGTCACAAGCGCGGCACGAGTTGGACACGCCAAAAACAAAGTTGGTCTTTGTCATCCCCTGACCATCTGCCCGTCCACCCGTGCATGCTGCCTTTCTCCCTGTCTTTCTCCCTCTCTCCCCCTCGTTCCTCGCTCCAGCTCGTATTCCCTTCACCGCTTCATGAGCACTCTTGACTCTTGCCGACGATGTACACTTGGAATGCTGGAAAATCCCTGTTGCAGAGCTGTGTCGGCACCCTTTGTGCCAGCATGGCTCCCGTATGCTGTGCTAAGGTCAGGTGCAAGGCTGTTTCTAGACAAACACCACGAAAGTGCATCACACAGTGAGTGTCACAGAGTGCTGCACCAAACTCACCGCTGTGATGCCGTTGCTGCGTTTGCTCTTGGCCGGAGCTGGCTTCTGAGATTCGGGTGCGGTGGGTGGGGTGGGCGGTTCACCCTCTGGGCCATGTAGTCATTCAGGCTTTGCCTTGGTGCTGTTGCCGTGAGCTGTCAGGAATGACTTCTGCGGGCGAAAGTGTTGTTACGCGCTTCATCGACGTGTTTTGTGACTCTGCGCATGCTTGTGCAATTCTCTGAAACCAACAAAGGTGGGAATTGGATCTGACAATTCGCCGGCTCCTTCAGCGTATACATCGTTCTCGTTTGAGCCCTCACAGGGGCCCTGACGTTTCATGCGGCAGAAATTGAAGCGTGGTGCCGAGTAAGATTGCAACTGATCGCAACTGCCTTTGCTTGGCGCAAACGGCTCTGTGCTCACGAATCTTTGCCAAAGCTATGCTGAAGCTGACTAAGCTCTGACTCTGCTCACGAATCTTTGCAAGCTTCGCCTGGTCCTCCAGCTTCCTTGCGCGCTCCTCCACCGCGGTGAGGCAACGCCGGACCTTCGAAAGGTCACGCGTAGCACACACGGGCTGTGTGATGCTGTGCGAGCTGTGCCTTTACAAGGTTAGAACTACAGCGGCTCCTTAAGCATTCGCCAAGCGGCAAGCTCAAGATCTCGAGCAGTGACTTTCCAATCGCTCTGGCTGTCATCCTCGAGCAGCTTCTCCAGTGCGGAGTCTGAGGCGTCTGTTTTTCAAAAATACACACATTCTTGAAGCAGCTTCTGCAACATCATCCCATCCCAAGATTTGGCCTGAAGGCATGACTCCGCAATTAAGGAACGCAAAGAGGCGCAGCGAAGTGCTGCGAAGCGAAGCACATGGATGGAAGCTCAGTGCTCTTTCAAAGAGAGATGCGAGCTTTTGCTGCGCGCCGGTTGATGCCGTACTGCACATTACTCTACATTGCTGCAATGTATAACCCAATGCGTCAGCTTGCCATGACCAGAGCCTTCAAAAGAGATCGTTGCCACAGGAGGTTCTGTACCTTGCCTTCTTGCCTTCATGCCTTCTTTTTGCCGTCGACGGCCCTTACGGGTAGACGCTACGTCGGATTGTGAAACCGGTGAAACTGCCATGAAGCTGTTGAGCTTAAGCCGCCCTCAGCCAAAGATGCCTGGGTTGGCAGCATGGACCTCCAAAGCACAGGCACATCCTGACACATCCTGCAGCCATCTCCGGCCCATATGCCTGGCCCAGCATGCACCGCTCTTCTTCGGGGAAAGAAGACAAAGAGCGCCGCAACAACCTAGGATGGTTAAAGCGTTGCGACAAGGGTACGCTCTCTGAAAGCACTGGCACGCATCAATCTTCCCCAACGGGCTGGTGCGACATGACAGTAAACTATTTGGAGCAACGCAGGGCAAGATGTGTGCCCTCCGAACACAAGTTGGTTCATAGTTCCATTAAGTTTGGGAGGGTGGAAGGGGCCGGCCTTGCCAGCACACTTCTGCCATCAGTCCTGCATGCACACGTTTGTGTTCTACGGTTCACGAGTGGTTCAACCTGGTTCCAGCAGCCGAGCGAGGTTTGTAGCAGACACGGGTGGCGAAAAAGAGCAGGCCGATCTTCCAGCAGTTTCTGAGAACGTGGTGGCGCTGGCTGTGGAGTTGTTTACCCGCCCCCCAATGAAAGCTTGGGGAGCCGTGCGCAAGCGGGCCTGCAGTGCACCTTCTCAATGCGCCATTGCTGATTTTCTGCTGGACCTGCGGGGCTTTTCTGGGTTATGACATGAGCTGCGAGCACAAGGTGGGAGCATATGTTGCGTGTTGCAGTTCCCATGTAGTTTGACATCAG
>CAJNIZ010045160.1:43504-60648 GCA_905231905.1 Symbiodinium pilosum | reverse complement strand
ATATCAGAATTCTACCACACGAAAAGGGGTGGTGGATCCAACTAAAAAACACCGGGGCGGGTCCAACTGAGCGGGGCGGGTCCAACTAAAGAGTAGTGGATCCAAGTCAATGCAGAATGGGGGTTCCAGATTTTGGATCCCCCCCGGGGTCTGGGACGTTCCTCCATGATCTCACATCTCGACTTGAGGAGGGTTTAAGGTTGGGGCAGAAGGTTTTCTAGCTTTTTGTTTCACATGAGCTTTTCTCCAGCGAACAAGCTTCTCTAGAGATGCTACTAGAGCACAGTCCGCGCCTACTTACGCAACCAGTGGGAAAGAGTTTGCTGACCCTCATCCCCATTCGCCCCTTTCAGCGCAGCTCGATCTCCACTTCCATGAGGCGCTGCATCAGGCGCATTACCAGGGTGAGTTGTGTTCTCACGCGTCCGCAAAGCCACACAGAACCCCATCGTGCTCGATCTCTAAAGCTGCTCCTTGTCCCAGTCGTCCACATCGGAGGGATGGCACAAATGCCGGCCAAGATGTTGAGGCTGCAAGGAGTCTGGGTACTCGGGAGGAGGAGGCGGATGTCGTAGACCTTGACCTCCTGCTGACCCGGACTTCTTGGCGCGCGGAGCGCCTGTGGCGTTGCCCCGCTCAGGCTGAGAAGCGCCCCTGCCAAAGTTGCCGAAGAAGACTCCTTGGGGGTAGCCGGAACCACTTTCCCTTTGGCACGGCCACCCATCTCGAACCGCAGATGTCGCAGATCTTGATCTTCATGCCGTCGCCAGCGCCGTAAGCTCGAACTCCATTGGTCCGGAGTCTTCACATACTTCTTGCTCTGGACCTGAGCCGCAATCACTGCCATGGATCAGCATCGAACTTGCCGCGCCAGGAAGGGCGAACAGGTTCAGCACCTTGTCCTTCAATGGGCTCTCCAGGGCGTGTAGTAATAGTACAGGACCATCCGGCTGACCGTGTCCACAAACGCGAACCGGTTTGACCAACCATGGAAGCAGGAGATGGCATGGGGAACAGGGTTAGCTGTTGCACTGATGGTTGCAACGCGATAGCAAAGGGCTTGCCCGAAATCAGCATCCAGCACGAACTCACCGAACCCACTTCTGCACAGTGTTGGAAGGACAGTCCTCCAGCCAATGCCCCGGAGAGCCACGTCCTAATCCTCGCAGTCTACTCTGCTTGAGCGTGGCGTTGCTGTCCATGCTGCCCTTTCCTTTCCCTGACTTGCCCTTTGACAAGCCGCCCTTGGAAGTTCCCATGGAAAACTGTCCTTTGCGAACATTTCCTTTGCCCTTCGCCTTGCCCTCCCTGCGCTTGCCCTTGTCCGCGTTACACAAGGCTCTTGCCTGAGCCAAGCCAGCCAATTTTTTGGACGTGACCGTCAGCGCCTGGGCCGCAGCAAGAAGGGTACTCGAGAGCTGAGGGTCCCAGTCTTCAGAATCTTCGCCTTGGTCGGCGCCAGCATGTGGGTCGTCGTTATTCTCGCCGGCTTTATCGTGGTCGTAGCCGTCGGCGTCCTGGTCCGTCTCATGGTACGGAGCCTCCTCATCGTCGTCGTCCGGTTCCTCCTCATGAATGTTCTCGAAGCCCGCGCCGTCTGTCTCGTCGCACTCGTCATTGTCGCGCCAGTCGGCGTTCCGAGACCATCGCCAACTCGTCTTGGAAGACCGTGTAGATCAAGATGACAAGCTTGATCTTGAGGAGGGAGCCGTCGATGAAGTGGATCTCTTCCGACTTCCGAAGGTCAGGTCGCCCTTGAGGAAGACCAGTACTGGACATTCCGGCTGGGCTGATAGCGTCTAGCAGTAGACTTCTCATCCAAACGCAGACCATCCAGCAGCTTGATGACTCTGGCCTGCTCGGGATAGGCCGGAGCCTCGTCTCGCAAAGCTTTCGCTCAAGCAAACGGAACCTGCGAACAAAAGCAGTTACGCTCTCTCACCTTGAAGACGAGTGATGTTCTCGAACTCATGGATCGCGCCACCCTGACTGAACAGCTCCTTCTCGCCGAAGCTGGTCTCCAGGTCCTTCAGGAGTATCTCGATCCCATTTTCGCAGTTGTAGCGGTCGTCGCTCACCTTTTCCAGCTGCATCTCGGCATCTCCGCGGCAGATATTCCTTCGTAATGGCCACCCAGCGCTGCAGCCGTCTCCTATAGTGTCTTAAACAGCACGGGTCCGAGTCCACATCGCCGTTAAAGCCCACTTCTTTTCCTGCACGGCCTTGTTGCCGCCACTGAACGACCACCTCTGCTGCCCCTCTTACGCCTGCTGGTACTAGAGGAGCCGACTGAGCCCGCCCGCGGGGGTGTCTCCAACGCCTGCTGCTTCAGCCCCAGCGCCTGCCTCGTCTGACGAAGGGCTCGAGGCACCGCCCGCCTGACAGGTGGTCTCCGAACAACTCGTCATCGAAGTGCATCGCTTGCCGGGTGCTAGGTGGCACAACCGGGGTCGCTACCAATGATATCGCAGCCTACTACAGCAGAGCCTGCATCTATGCCATGAAAGTCCTGGGCAAGCGCGCGCCGCATCTTTTGGCTTCTAAGTGCTATCCCATTCCCATGAGATGCAATGACACGGAAACGTCTGTGCAAGGCGAACATGGCTGGACTGTCTGCACAAGCAAACGAGTTGACTTTATCAGGAGTGTGCTTTGCAAGCTAACTGAACGGGTGTCAGCTAGTAACGGGGCCAGCGCTGGTACCCCTCGCTTTTGAGCTTGAGCCAAGTAGGAAATGCTGCGTCCAACAGTATGTGACAGCTGCGAAGCGCATTGCGAACGTTTCACGGATCTAGATGAGGGTTTCCTGGCCAACTCATGAGCCCCAGACCACCTTTTACTGGGCAACCCGGCTTCTTGTTGAGTGCCCTGACCCAGACATGGGTCTCTGCAAAGGCTGACTCCACATAGTGCGGCACCTCAGAAAAGATCCGAAAATCTCACAAACCAAAATCTCCGAGGTCGCCCGGGAGTAGGCCTGCCTGGTCCAGGACGGCCATGTCCCCCAGCGTGGTACCTGCCTCGACAATCTCATGCTCCTTGCGCCCCAGCACCTGTCAATGATTGTCAATGCTTTCGTCTGTCACTCATAATCATTGGCCGCTTTTCGACAGGCCTCTAGCCGCACGCGGCCAGACCGAATGAAGTACATAAAATTGCCCTGCACAAAGTCTGAAAGCCAAAATTTCCGAGTTGTTGCTTTTGGTCCTCTTCATACTGGAGGTAGAGCTTCTCGCCCGGCCAGAAGGCTAGATCCTGCTCATGACAGTGCTCATGGACACCAGGAAACTGCACAGCCTTGCTGTAGCGGCAGCGACCTCGACGATCTCCGCGACCTGCGAGACGAAACTGCGGGAGCAGGCGCGAAACACCTGGCAGAGATGGAATGAATAAGCGCTCATGACGTTTCGAAGCGGACGCTTCTCCCACGCCTCACTCTGCTCCACGCAGTCGGGCACGTTCTTTGCACCTCATGCGGGCTCGCAAGCTCACAAAAATCATTGTGCCATGGTTTTTGCTGGACAAGCGGGCTTCCATCGCCCACAGGAAAGCCAAAAGCATCCAGGATCTCACCGCCAGACAGCACTCGTACCGCCGCTGTGTACCTCCACTTGTGCAATGCAAACGCTGGGACCGGTCGGATGAAGCTGGCTCGCTTGTCCCTTGGGGCATGACGGGAGCATGTCATCTTCCATCAGCTCGTCGTCCAACACTTTCTGGATGGTTGACTGCCTCGGGGGACGTTGCGAGGGTGACTTTGGCCCGAAGTCCACATGCACCCCCTTGGTGCCAGGACTGCAGAAGCAGACAGTCGCAGGCCTGCGTGGACCGGACAGTGACCTGAGGTTTGCAATTTGCTGCCTTTTTTAAAGCCAACTCACGGAGCTTTTGAAGCTATCGGGCACAGGCATTTGGAGCAGGACACTCAAGGCCCATGAAATGATGCAGCCCAATGTAGCCGCCTGCAAGTTTAATGTAAGTCACAAATTCAGCCTTGCCCCTGCTTGCAAAGCACAGCCTGCTCCGATTCTTCGAACTTCAATGCCCATGATGGCCACTTGTAACTGGCATGCGGCGGTAGGGAGAGGAAAGGGAGTGGAGGGTAGCTGTAGGAATGCAAAGTCGGAGAGCACAAAGGCTGTTGCAGGGAGACAGACAGGAGAGACAGGAGATCATGAAAATTTTGAAGACCGCCTCCCCACGAACCACAAAGAGCAGGGCGTTTTCCTCCACGGTCTCACCCGGAGAGAAGAGCAAAGAACCTTCGAAGTTTGTCTGATTGAATAATATGGTTCATATAATTGAAGAATTCGAGACAATGGCAGGGCCGGTAGTACACAGGCTTCGCTTCCTCAATGATGTCTGACAGTAGGGATGCCTGAACAAGGCTGCGCTGTTGCATGCTCCCTCAAACGGCGCCGACGGTGCCGACGGTGCCGAGGTCCACGCAGGGAGCTTTGCGAAGAGTGGCAAAGCTGGCACAGTCTCTAATTTCTCCCACCAAATGGCTTACCTGCCTAAGCTGCCTGAGGGTTCTGGGCAATCGGTTTGCTTTCTCCAGGTCTCGTTCGCGATGACCACCTGAGGCAGTTCTTTACCGCCTTTCCCTTACTTTGCAGCCCGTGCTGTGCACCCGCGCACTGCCTTACGGGTCTCCGGATAGGCCACCATGGCGTTCTGCATGGCATGCCTGTAGAGAACCAAGACCAGAACATTGGTGACCTCAGATGTCAAGTTGGAGAGCCGGCTTTGGATGACGTCTTCGGCTCGCACTGCCACTGCATCGTGCCCGAAGATGGGCGTGTTGCCGAGGATGTTGTCCTGGTAGCACCACTCCCCACCTCAGATGAAACGGTGAAACTTTTGGATGATACTGCTTCCACGAAAGGTTGAGCTCAGGCTTGGGGCGGCGGAGCTCCACGAAGAACAAAGTCTGAGGTTGCTCGCACCTGACACTGCTGTCCCATGAAGGCTCTGAAAATGAGCAGCGATCTGATGGGGAAACGGCCGGACAGTGCCCGCAAGCACCACCATCATTGCTGCGGAGTCATCTCCAGCAAAGGCCACCATGTCGCCAGCACAAAAAAGCCGGATGTCCGCATCCTGGCATGTCACTTGTTTTGAAAATGCTGTTGAGCGCAACGAGTCGGATCGCATATATGATATCAAATATATATATATTGCTCTATATTGTATATATATATACACACGTATCTATTTGAGCTTAACAAGGAGGTGAGTCAGGGATGATCCTTGTGTAGGCGGGCAAGGAAAGGCTGGTAGGCACAGCTGCCGTACGCTGGAATATTTTTCAGGATTCGCCAATCCGCCTGACAAGGAGCGAAATCAGAGAAACTTTTCGAAGCCCTGCATGCTCTGCCACTGCCTCTTTGCCTTCCTCCAGGGATTGCTCCAAGGCCCTCAGCCGTGTCTTCGGCAAAGGGTGGCCTACAAGTCAGAGATTTTTCCTCTCAGGAACCCACCCAGTCTCACCGTCAGAACCAATTGAACAAACAGGCAAGGCCCGGGCCATCAAGCATGTCCATGAGCTTGGCCCGTGTGAGAACCTGCCAAAAGGTTCTCCCCAAATTGCTCGGCACCTACAATGACCGCAAGGACCGTCCTTTACACTAATGGATTCATGGACGACGCCAACCAAATGTGAATACCGTTAAGCATTGAGAATGCTGAAGGGTGAGGACTAGTTAGGCCCGGCCCGCTGTTGCCTTGCACGAAGAGTTCGAAGCAAAAACATGCATAGCTTAGAAGTTGCAGCAGGGATTTTTCCTCTGCGCAAGGCTGTTTGTCTCAGCCCGTCAGCACCGACCAAAATTATCAAGCTAGGTTTTCTATTATGTGGAATTGTGCTTTGACGGCTTATGGGACGTTGTTGGGCATTAGATTTCACCTTTCGATAAAGGAGCGCATTGTCCATCCATACCACGCTTTGGGTAGCATGCACCGAGAGCACTTCCTGAGTATTGGGAATCCGGAAGTTCTCGTTGTGGATATCTGCATGGTAGGGAGCGGAATCTGAGGCCAAATAATCTATACGATTTGAGGCCTCAGTCATACAGGATTCCGTCCAGTGGAGACGAGGCCTGCCTACCCTGTTCGGACCTTGAATGAAGCGGTGGCGCCCGATGGCATAAAGGCCGCGTTGTACTCTAGCGAGTCTGAATGTTTAAGTATGTGACCTAGCAGGCGAAGCCTATCATGGGAGTAAATTTGAGAAGGAGATATGATACGGCGGGAGGAAAATGCAAGACCAGCCAAATATTCGTTTGAGCAATCAATGTCCGAAGGATTAAGGACTCGATGATAATACGAGGATTTGATCTTGAAAATACGCCGTAGTGACTTGAAATGGACAGCATTAAGTCTGGTAAGCTGTGAGGGAGATAAAAATGCACTATCCATGGCGTACATAAGTATAGACAGGACTATAGATCTATATACCGTAAGTTTCCAGGAGGGAGGCAAGGAGCTATGTGATAGAAGGGGCTTAAGTAACTTAGAGGAGTGTATGGCTTGGGTAATTCTGAATGACACATTTTTACGGGCTGAACCCGATGTATCAAGAAATACTCCTAAGTATTTCACTTCTTGAGATAACGGAACAGGGTCTCCGGTCCGTACATCGCCGGTACACATAACACAAGAGCAACTCATGCGGAGCGAGGAAGGTGCATAATAAACCCTTTGATCTGAATGAAGTTGCAAGTGTTGGCATTTTTCCTCATTGAGTAAAAGTCCTCTGATAGAGCCCTGAAACTGTATGAGATGTAGAATACGAGTCAGTTGATCCCCCGAGTTGGATAATAAAACCGTATCATCCGCGTACTCTAGATCCCAAATGGGAGAAGGAGTATGTATTACACCAGAAAGGAGCCATATTGTTGCTCGTATTGTGTTTCCACGTCATCAAATAAATGGGTGAGAACCATACTAAACAAGTAAGGGGAGAGGGGACACCCCTGGCGGAGACCCTTAGAGAAGGTGTGTTGCTACCACTCAGAGCAGATTGTCGGCAGGAAGCGTGCCCGACATGCGGTCTCTACTTTATGGACCTGAGTGCCATGCGCAAGCATCGTGCCAAGAAACATGGTATATTTTTGGTTAATCCAGAAGTCAGAAGCTCCACTGCCAGAGCAGCCATAGACCTGACCCCCCACATGGTAGATGGAATGCCTCGCTGCCCTCCCTGCGCTAAGGTTTTCCCTAGGTTACAGGGTCTAAAAGAGCATATCATGGCACACTGTCCAATGCTGCATGGCAGCGGCGCGCAAGCTCCCACAGAGGTGGGGGACAAAGCAACTTTGCAGTCAGAGGGGGCTCCGCTTGGGCATACGTGCCGGGAGCCCCTGCGCGTGCCTGTAGTTAGACGGAAGGCTGTGCAGCAAAGGCTACAGCAAGGGTGCTGGAGAGGCCTATTGCATGATCAAGACCTGCTAAAGGAACTGAAATCCTTTTGTGTCGTCTGCGCCCTCAAAACACACATTCGCTGAAGCCATCCTCACGCATGGGCACACAAACATGATGCTGCTGCGCGATGTGCTCAAGCAGGTTTTATCAGGGGATCTCCTTGCCACTACTGTAAGCAGAGCGTGAAGCACACGGGCTCTCACCTCAAAAGCTGTGTTGTTCTCTTTCAAGCATCACTTGCTGCCCTGCTGATCATGGAGACGCCTGCAACAGTGGCTCAAAGGGAGATGCAGGAAGTGCTCGGAGCCGCGACGAAGGAGCACAATGCGCCGCAGACAGCGACGGACTATGCGGAGCAGGAGGGAAGGCCAGCCAAGTATCATCATGGAGCAGGGAAGGGAAATCCCCAGCAGACGTGGGGCAAACAAAGCTCCAGTTCCGTCCAATGGAAAAATTGGTCGAACCCAAGCAAAGCTGGGGACGCAAGCAAGGGCAACCGGACCAGGAGGAGGACAAAGTGGAGGAGTTGTCCACAATGGTTCGGCTCTTGGCCAAGATCGTGCTCCGGCGCAAGGACGAGCACTCCCGCTTGAGGGTGGAGTCCGGCTTCCTGGTCTACTGCGATACTGGCGAGCACGGAGTGACCTCAACGCTCTTTCGAATGGCCCAGACCTGGAAAGCCAAAAGGGAAGCAGGCGCGGTCACAACCTCTTTGAGAGTGACCCTCTTCCTGGCCATCCTGCAGATTCTTCAGGACAAGCTTCAGGCTCTGATTGCGGAACGAAGATCAGTTGCAGGCTGCGGCGAAGCACGAATGGCTGGAGCTAAAAGAGCAGCCACTGAATCCTCTCTGGAACTTTCACACCTGGAGTGCGGAGGAGCAGAAGAGCGTGCGCTCTCAAAGGGAGGGTCTGACCCACGAGCAGATCATG
Organism: Symbiodinium pilosum; assembly: GCA_905231905.1. Lineage (NCBI taxonomy): Eukaryota > Dinophyceae > Suessiales > Symbiodiniaceae > Symbiodinium > Symbiodinium pilosum. Next base: position 52,291 of record CAJNIZ010045160.1, on the reverse strand, counting down.
AACATCCTGGCCACACTGCGTCGGACGATACCAGAGAACGCAGTTCTCACCGGCTTTCATGCGACGAGACCTCTAACAGAGAAGTTGGAGGGACCGGTGCTGCCATTCCTCATGAGCGTGGGGATGAGATCGGAGCATGCCGATCAAGCCTACCATGCAATGTCTACGCCGGTAGACAGCGCTGCTGCTCTCAAAGTGGTTGGGATCAGATGGCGCCAGGAGCGATTAGATCGCCAGCCTCTGGTAAAGGCGTTGGAGAACTTACCGCGAGTCTTCGCTATGCGACTGGAACCAGAGCGGCAGCGGCAGCTACAGCAAGCCGGGCCAAGATTCCAGCATGAAGGCGCGCAGCCAGCATTGACCTGCGACCTTGATAGAGTTCGTAAGCCAGAGTATAGACTGCGCAATCCCCATAATGTCTGCTATTTAAACTCATCTGTGATTGCCTTAGCTTGGGCAGGAGTAGTCACTGACAAGCCAGCTGCGTATGGGGCGCTTGGCGCTGCACTCTTAGCAGTGAACTCAGCCAGGGGAGTATATGTGCCACGCTCTCTTAGCTGGATGTCAGTTTTGCAGCACTGGCCAAACTTGCATCGACAGCAGGATGCGGGAGAGTTTTTGACCTTCCTCCTTGGCCGCGCCAACCCCCCGCCATATGCAGGTTTCTGGCAGGCACGTAGGACAGAGCATGGCCAAACTCAGGTCTTGGATGGCGGCACGCTGAGTGCGCCCCTTGCAATGCCACTGCATGGCCAGGCGCTGCAAGACTGCATAGATGCGTGGGAAAGCCAGCCTTCCATTCATGCAGCCGTCGCTTCAGGTGGGCTGATCATTATCCAGCTGATGAGGTACCAAGCTGCAGGGTGCAGCAAAGGATGAACGCAGCATCCCCACGCAAGCTGGCCAGGTGATTGGCTTCCTTGCTTCCGATCAGGGGCATCGGACTCATATGGTAGGCCGCAAGGTTCTCTTTGCCATCTGTCACCTGGGCAACTCTTTGCGCTCAGGCCACTACATCACGGCTCTGAGCGTTCCTGGCAACTTGCTTGGAAGATCCGCTGAGTGGAAGTGGATGATATGCGATGACAGCAGAGAGCCCCAACCTGCCAGCGCAAGGGACCTAGAGACCATTGCTCATAATGCGTGTGTCATTGGACTGGTTAGATCATACCAGCCACTTTTGCAGAATTGATAGGCGCACAGTGCCCCTTTCTGCTGTGCCTCGGCACGGGATGGGGGTTTTTCTGACTCCGAAGCGAGCGCCTACTCCTCCTTGGTTTTGTTTTGTTTAGTGTTTGGTTTAGACCCCTCCCTCCTCTTCGGTTAGTATGGTTTGTATGGTTAGTTGGTGGTCTGCGTGCCTTTTGAAATTGCCGAAGCAACTTCCGCTCTAAGAGATTTCTGGATGCCAGCACGTCTTGACGACATGGGCACAAAGCGTGGTTTCTGGATGTTTTCATTTCTTGCTTGATTGGCTGCTTTGCTTGGGACTTGCAGATCCATGCGCATCACCTTGCTCAGTTAAAACCGCCAACCTTGCAGGTTTCAGCAAAAGCATGAGCAGACATGGGATAGCATGTGTGACCACTGTTTAATTTTGTCCACTTTTGCAATTGCCGCATGCTTGGAGTCACTTTTCACTTGAGATGCAGCATTGTTTTCGCACGCATGTTATCTGCCTGTTTGCGTTGAAGGAATTTCGCGTTGCTGCGAGACTTCGGCATGGGCTCTGACAGCAGCAGCTACGCCTCCTCCACCATCCCCTCTTCCATTGGAGATGTGGAGATTGTAGCTGCCCCAGCCTTGCCTGACGAAGAAGCGATGCAGCGTCTTTCCATGTTCTCTGCGTGGAGGTTTGCTTGGCTTTTTGGATGCGTACCAGAGCAGATCAGCATGTGCGCAGAGTTGGTAGAGAAGCGGCGCAGTACAGAAGGAGATTTTCCAGAATGGAGCTGTCCGAAATCTTGACGTCCAGATCGTTCATGGGTTCTTGCAACCTTTTTACTGGTTTTCAATCAGACGGCGGAGCGTTTTCAGCTGAACAGATTCTCAGCGGGTAAGGCAGGTGACTGTGCGCACATCCTGTTGGAGGATCAGCTGTATGTTCGCCTTACTGTTTTCGCAGTAAAACTATTGGACATGTCTGGGCGCAAAGTTTTCCTTGAGATGTTTGCTGCAAAGCTCAATGCACAACGTGTTTCAGCACTTATCACATGAATGTGCAAGCTGCGAAGCAACACCGCCCCACGTTTTGCTGGGACATTGGCTGAAGTGAATGCCGTGGTAACATCTCCCCAAGATTTGCTGGGGCATTGGTGCTCTACCACTTGTACATGCTGTATAGTTGGCAACATCCTCCCAAGCTTTACTGGGACATTGGTGCTCTGCTTTGTGTTCAGACTTTGTTAGAGTGGACTTCTTTTGCCGATTACTGCTGCGCTACGGTGCGGGTAGTCTTTTTGCCTGCTACTGCTGATTACTAGTATCGGGTAGCTTTAGTTTGTAGATCTCTCCAGCTTCTAGATGTAGATGTAGCAATGCTACAGCTGAAAGCCGGGCTAAATGGCCTGTCTACTGGGATCGCTAGGCTTCGGAGACGTTGCTGCGCTTTCAAAGTCAAAAATTCCCCAAACAGAACCGGTCAACACCTCCTCAGCCAACATAGCGGAAGTCACTGCAGAAAACCTCCAGGATACTTTAGAGGTGTACCGCAACACCCAGGTAGCTCCAGCCCTCAGGCAGTTGAATGACCTCATGCGCCTGGACATCACCAACAAAATTTCCTCCCTTCAAACCTCAGGACTAGTCTCCAAGGTCTCGATGCAGGCTGTCGAAGCAGAGCTCCATAAGCGTACGGTCATCATACATAGGGTTCCCCCATTTTCCAACAAGAGATCCATTGATGACAATCTTTACTACTTACTGTACGATTCAGAACTCACCACGGATGACATCCAGTCAGTATCAAATCACTTGTTGACTACCTCCTCAGGGTTCTTGAAGATTACCTTTCTGAGGGAACAGCAAAGTAAGCTGTTTTTCACCTCCTTTAGGTCTAAGAAGAGATATTTCCGAACCAAGGACCCCAACAACTATACCCCGGATTCTCCAGTCAAAATTGAGAGGGACCTTTCAGTGCTTGAAAGGCTGGAGAGACAGCCGGTCCTTGCCCTCCTGGATTGCTACACCAAAGGCGCCACAGAATCTCAAACCTCCCCCCTTTACACAGATTACATGAGATCAGACTTTAATGCGCTCCAGATTTGGTCCCCAGATGGAGAAGATCTTGTTTCTCAGGTACTCTACATTCCCCAAGGTTCTACCTATGTGTGCCAGCTTGCCATTCAACCTCATCATAGAGAACATGTGACCCAACTGTTTCCCAAATATTTTCAGGAACGAATGCTACAGACCCTCAGATTCTTGCAAGCTTATGTTAGCGCTTCTCGACACAACGCTACTACGGTACGCTTCCACTATAGCCAAACCCAAGATGTGTCAAACGTTACTCCTTCCCAGGCGGTACCTTTTTTCCCTGATGACATTTGTCCCCTAGACCTGGACCCCAGTTTGCTCCAGACCTTACGTGCCCCATCCAACCACCCCAGGAAAGGAGGTAAGTCTAAAGGTAGAGGTAAAGGCAATGAGGGCAAGACCCAGGGAAAGTGGTTCTCTCAAGAAGGTAAAGGCAAGCATCATTCTACTTCTCAAGGCTCTGGAAAGGGTTATGGTTCTTCCCAATCCTCCTGGCGGCAATCCCAAGAAACTCCAAGTCCCTGGGCAAAATCCAAACCCAAGGAGACGACATGGTCCTCCAAAGGAGACAGGGCCAGACCCGCTCCAAACCGACGCCTGGACAATTCAGATCCTGCCCTTAGCCCTTGCGCCGCCTGTGTGGCTCTACTGGGTACTAACTCAGATTATATGGACTGCCAGAATAGTGATAATCTCAGTGCACTTCGTTCCATCACGCTGTTCCAAGACAATGCGCTGGATGTATTGCCTACAAGACCTGGCTCAGCAGGTACTATGGTCCTCCACAAGGTTCAGACATGAACCCCTTGTAGAGTTGTACGATATCATCTTAGACAGGGCCTCTCCCTCTTCAGAACTTTATGAACATAAAACCTCCCTTTTGTCTAGACACTGGAACAATAGAGGAAATTCCATGGAATCATTGGCACTCCTTATGGCTGAGGCCGGTTACCACAGTCTCATCATAACTATGTCCTGGTTGGTAATGCAATTGCAGTATCGTAACTGCTCATACCCTTGGAAAGCAGAATACCTTGCTCCCGACAGCTACCAAGGTTCATTTCGCTGATCATTGCAGGTATCTGCTGCGTCACTTACGGTATGAAACACTTACCATAGCTGCGTGCTGGCGCCCTTGGTGCCCTTTTTCCAGCAAAAGGACAAGCTCCAGGGACTTGTTTAACCCAAAGTTCTTTTCTTCCCAGGAGCCTCTGTCCCCTTTTGGAGCCAAGGTACTTTTTCACCCCGAAAGCACCGAACAAAACAGTGAAAGCTCGCAGGATTTCTAGAATTATGTGGAATAAACTTATGCGTGCTTTGAACGGCAATATTGTATATTTTGGAAGGAGAACCCCCCCTCCTAATACATATTTGTGGGCTCAATCCTTTTATATCGCTAATGGTATGTGTGTTTTCCGATATTCTTTTTATGGAAAGGATTCCATGTGGCTTTACGCCGCGCGCAGAGGAGCAAGTTTCGAGCTCGAAACTACGAGAAGGGAATCTCCGACCCTCTACAGTCTGTAGAGCGGTGGCCTCCATGGGAGGCGGGCCGGGAGACCGCTGGCAGCAAATCAAGAGCCACAACCGCATGTGGCGAAGATGGGCCAAGCCCAACTCTACTTACGTTACCCAACACTTACGTTATGACATGCCAAGCGGCTACCAACACCGTGAAGCTCACGGGGGCTGCGCTCAACGTGGATATCGCTCCCTTTCAGCTTACCAAAGACGCCTCACAGCTTGGAAAGAGCCCAGACTTCGGAATAGAAGGGACTTCCGTCAGTGGAAATCTTCATTGAAGGATACCAATCTGAGGGTGCACGGTGGTCAAAATCCTAAGCCCCTGATCCACCCAAGACCGACGTGTGAAGAGAGATTTATCAAGTCGGCCAAAGAATAGCTGTTCTACCCATGTTCATACCATGCGTTCTGTGAGAGATAGATGTTCCATCCCAATTCCCACTAACCCTGCATTGTCACTTTGGACATGGAATGTTGAAGGTCTACGGGAGACCGCGAAGTATGATTCCATTATCTCTTTTTGTAGGTCAAAAAATGTTTCCCTACTATGCGCACAGGAAAACAAAGTAGAGTCTTCCCACTATTTCAATAAGAATGGGTGGGAAATCCTTATGTCAGGCCTCCCTGCTGAGAAACACCATGGAGTAGGCTTTTTCGTTTCTCCTTGGCTTAGATCTCATGTCTGTGACTTTATTCCTCATTCACCTAGAATTGCGGAAATCACAGTCAACACTTTGCCTCACAAAAATATTATTCTTAATGTATATGCGCCTAGTCTTGTTGAGGACCCTGACAATGATAGGGATCGGAAACTTAAGTTTAGGTCCCATTTGGGTCACATTGTTCTCTCTCACTCTAACCAATCCCATCTCCTTATCCTAGGTGATTTTAATGCAAGGCTGGACGCCAAAATTGACCCTGTGCAAAACCATATAGGTCCCCAAGTTATTGGAGCACGTGCTTCAATTAATGATGATGACAGGGACAATGCAATCCTGCTCTTTGAACTCCTGCAGTCACATAACCTGACCTTGCCCCAGACCTACTCCAGCAGGAAGCTGGTTTCCTACAAGGAGACCACATGCTCTGACCATCTCCTTAATGGAGAAGACGTCAAAGATTGGGCCGCGCTAGATGATCTCCTTTGTCCGATATCCCTTCAGAATACTCTTTCCTTTCAGGGATCTCTGTTTCAACAGGCGATCAACTCAAGACATCTACCACTGTCCTTCCATTTAAGGACCCGGTATCTTCCTATAGCCAAACAAATTCAACCTCCCAAACAGGATTACCGCTCAATGGCCCAATTTTTTACCGCAGTGGACAGTGGCAAAATCGCTCTTGACTGCTACAGAGACTTCATTTACCGCTCCGACCACTTCCTCTCATAATATTATCGCATATACCGATGGCTCCTGCCCTAACAATAGGGCCGTAAGCTATGACAATCGTGTACGATCACCCTATCGATTCACACCCCCCCGCTTCTGCCCCTTGGCAATGCTCATTCGGACCTCTCCGATCTAACCCTCAATCGGTGGAGGGTCTCTCAGTAAGGTCTAATAATACAGGAGAACTCCGGGCCATTATAGAGTTACTTGATTTCCTCCTTTTCTACTCTGCCCTCAACCCTGGAGATCAAATCATGGTTTACACAGATTCGCAGTATGTGCTTGATCTTCTTCATGGGTCCTCTATCCCGTCTACGCATCCCCAACTTGTAAACTTGGCGCAGCAGTATTACACAGCATTGAGAATTCAGTTTGTACTTACCATTGCTAAAGTCTGGACATAAAGGGTATCCGGGCAATGAAATGGCCGACCTCCTGGCCAAACGAGGAGTCTCCAGATTCGGTACCCTAGGACGCTTTTCTACTACACCAACCCAACCACTCCGTCCTCCAGAAATTGGATAGAACCAACAAATCTGGACCTCCAAAACGGTACAACAGCAATATGACTTTATTCAAACACAGTTTCAGGAATTTTCTCATCTCATCCCTGAAGTGCCCCTTTCAGCTAAAAAACCCTGGATCTCCCCGCATACTCTGGCGCTCATTTCCGATTTTCAGAACCAGACCTTTGAAGATCTCACTCAGCTGAAGTCTGCTTGTAAGATTATTAAGAAGGCCGCCCGAAAGGACAAGAAACTCTTTATCTCCCACCATCTAGAAAAAGACTTTCACGGGAGTAACATCCACCAATGGGACCAAATCCGCTCCATTAGATCTGATTTTAAACCCAAAGCTGCTGCCTCCTTGTATAATCTACAGGATAGGCTAGTCTCCACCTCCTCTAGGGCCCCTACCTTTGCGGATTACCTTGCAAAGAAAATCTGGTTCTCAGAAACTGATCCCAACATTCCCGTGGCTAACCCACATCCTCCCGTCTCTATCGACGCCCCCTTTACAATGCATGAGTTAACCCTTGCTCTTCATCACTATAATCAGTGTTTATCCTCCGCCACGGTCCCTTCAGATTGGCTCTTTTCGGAAGTAGTTATGATAGTGAAAAAATATTCAAAGGATACCCGTCTCCTTTCTAATTATCGTCCCATATCCCTCACCAACATCTCCTACAAATTTTCGCCTCTATGCTGCAGTCACGGCTATCTCATTTCCTTGATGATAGAATCCGTCCCACCCAATTTGGATTCCGTAAAAATAGATTTACAACTCAGCCCATTCACATTCTCCGTAGACTCTTGGAGATCCATGAAAGACAGCCTTCCCCTTTTCACGCCCTTTTCTTAGATTGGTCTAAGGCCTTTGGTTCTGTTACTTTCTCTGCAATACGTTCTGCTCTGGGATTTATGGGCGTTGGGTCAGCGCTGCCCGGCATGCCATGTGTGGTCTGCATGCAACCCCGTGGGGCGGCTTGCCTCTCCAGCGTCGAGCTGAGGCACTTGCGTGCCCTTGCCAGATCACCGGTGCACATCACCAGGGAGAGCAACCAGCTACTTCTTGCCAGATTAGGGGTGACTAGCTCTTATGACTATCTGAACAAACTTCTACAGGGCACAATAGAAAGGGTTGATGTGCACACAGCCGCATGGCTCCAAGCCAAGCTTACTGAGCTTGTCGTCGATCTGACGCAAGCAAGATAGACCCTTATCCTATGCTTAAGGGAGAGCCCCTAGTGGAGTGTAAAACCTTAACCAGTCGATGCTTCTGAAGGTTGGCAACTTTCATTCTACGCTGAAGAGTCTGCAGCTCGTGTTGCTAGTACGACACTACCACCCCTAAGTAGACCATCCTGTCTTGCACTGGAATGACCAAGGGCTCGCTGGGTGTGCCCATGTTCACACGCCGCTGCTTTTGTTTGCTGAAGACTCTTTTGCGGAGCCATAAGAGAAGGATCTGCCACGCAGCCCAAATATAATAGTGGACTTCTCAGGGTTAACTCGCATGCCCATTTCGCTGAACAAAGAGAAGGTGACCCGTATCATTTTCTGCATTTCACTTAAGTCAGAAACGGACTCAACCTCCCGTGAGAGACGCAAGTCGTCAGCAAACAGCGTTGCACATCTCTGCACCCACTCAGTGTTGGCGCGCTGGCCCAGGTGACGCAGGTAGTAGGCCGTAAACGCTGAGAACAGCAGTGGAGCTAAAGTGCAACCCTGTCGCACCCCCCTGTGCATACTTGCGCAAGCTGTCTGGTGTCCATGCCTGATATGGTATCGGCTCTTGCAACGTATGTGCAATATAAGATCAACAAGGTTGCTGGTTGCTCCACAGAAGAGGAGCGCCGCACGCATGGTGGAACGAGGCAGCAAATCAAAGGCCTGGCTAAGGTCTATACTCAGCTGTACCCCCCTCTACCTGGACACTCGGTGTCCATAAAATTTCGTCCCCGCACAAAAAAATTTGTTCATGAAATAGGCCCAGAACACTTTTTTCGACATGGCCTCATGGGGGTCCCAGGAAGGCCAATTTGCTCATCCTGGGAGAATGATTTTGGAAGACCATATTCGACTGGGCAAGGCCTCTTCGTTACCATCATGCTCAC